>APFE031198746.1:134813-156352 GCA_000404065.3 Pinus taeda
GGAAGAAGAAGAAGATGACTACTTAAAAAATTGTTCAATTTAAAAAATAATTATCCACACTTAATATATTAGAAAATTTAAATTGTCAAAATTAAACCCTCCCAAAAAAGGGGTTTATGTTGCATCAACGCTCTTCAAAATTAGCATGAAAATCACTAACATTTAAAAGAAAATGTTTATACTTTATGCATAAAAAAAATGTTAAAAATATGCTTGAAAAAAAGGTGTTTTCTAAATCAACACTTTTTAAAATTGGATGATTTTTTGCTACATTTAAAAAGTGGGAACTCAGTACAGTTCCCATTTGATTGGTAACTGTGTTATCTCCATAGTAACCTATGAAACGTTGAAATGTAGTTAACCTTGTGCAACCATATTATAACTTGTCTCTATAAAGAAATTACTTTTGATTATGTTTGTAATGGCCACCCTTGGCTATGGGAGGAATTCTTGTCCAAGCCAGATTTGTCCTTCTTGCTTATTAATTTAAGCATCGCAACCCTTATATCTTGCTCTATTACAAAATGACTAGAGTGTTACATTATTAGTGGTGTCTTGTGAACCTTTCTAGGGTTTGGATAGGGGTATGGTATTTAGAAACTCATAATAGATCCTCATGTGTGAATTATAAAGTGAATATGATTATACCCAAATGATGTATGGGAAAAGAAAATTTTGGTTGCACATGCACCCTGTAGTGGAACATGTGGCCTAAAACCCTAATTGCATGCATAAAATCAATAACAAAGTTGGGAATACTTGTTGATTGAAAGACAAATCAAGATGCATGGCATGAGTATATGTTAAAGAATAATGACATTACAAGAAGGTTACTGCTTTGAATGGTTAGCTAGACACATTCTTATGGTATGTCAAGTGTGATGGCTTAATAAACTATGTTATATAGAGTTTTAAATAATTCCAAATATTCATGTATTAGAAGTGTATAAGATTTTTTGCTTTCTTACAATTAACTGACAAACATCTAAACCTTATTCTCATCACCTTTTCTTGGTAACCATGACTATCTCACAGTCACCTTAGTATTAGAAGAGGGATGTGTTACAATGTGAAAAATAGTCAAGAGGGATAAGGATAGAACACATAGAGAGTATTTTTGCACTGTAGTATCCCACGAGCCTCAAGCCAATCTTATTTGTACTCGCAATCGTTTTCTATTCAAATAAAGAGAGTAGTGTAGCCTCACCTTCTAGCTGTGTCTTATCTTGAAAGGGTTTCCCAGGTTATATCTTGTGACAAATCATGGTTTGTCGATTTTTATTTTATTTTTCCATATTTTCTAAATAATTTTAATTTACATGCATACAAAATTAACAATAATCTATAGATTAAAAAATATAAAGAGAAATTAAACCTTAATAATGTAGATTTCAAATTTTTAAATATAGTTTTAATAATATCTCTTTTGATGAACTGTCCAATGGAATATCCATGAAAAATTATGGATCATCTTGGGAATAGCATGTACAACATGTTGACAAGGTCTTAACACAATTGGAAGAGAAACAACTATATGCACAAACTACCAAGTGCGCTTGGGGTTCAAGAAGTGGAATATTTGGGTCATATTGTATCACACAATGGTGTTAACGTAGATCCTGACAAAATAAAACTATGAGGGAATGGTGAATCCCAAATGCCTTGAAGAAAATTAGAGGATTCATAGGATTGACAAGCTATTACTACACATTTTTCAAGAATTATGGTCAAATGGCATCATATCTAACAAATTTTTTGAAGAAGGAATAATGTTCTTAGACTAAAGAAGAAATCAAATAATTTTAATAACTTAAAGAATTGATATGTATAACTCTCGTCTTGGTGACACCTGACTTAACAAAAATATTTCTTGTGGAGTGTGAAGTCTCAGGGTATGGTATCGATGTAGTTTTGATGCAAGAAGGACGACACCTTTTGATCCATATTTGATCATTATCTTGTTTTTCATCCATATTAATTCTTTTAGAGTGGAAAGAGTGGAGGAATCAGCTCACAAGGCCATTTTTACTAACATGACCGAATTTTGGAAATTGGGGTTTGAAACCTTATGGGAGAATTTTGAGGCATCACATGAAATTTTTTGGGGGTAAAAAATTTCCACCTTAGTGATGCACCTTATTTTCTTATTTTGAACATATTTATGTTTCCAACAACGCAAGGATCACATCAATAGGAAAAGGTATGCAAAAGCTATGCCACTCATAAGTTAACCTTCATGTTTTCACCACCAAAAATTGACAGGTTACCATATCATCCCCCATTATTCATGAAAAAGGGGCTAACCACATGATTATGATGTATAATACTCTAGAAGATTCTATATCGTGTCTTTGGTTAAGAGATGAGGTAGTCAAACCTAATAACTAGTAGGCTATCAGGCTGTGTTATAACTAGGCCACTAAGAGGAAAATGGTTTCCATTCTTTCGATGGAATTTTTTCCATATAAGAGAAAAAAATATGAGGGATAGGAGATAGACCACATAGAGAGGATTTGTGCACTATAGTAGCCACAGATCATAGGCCATACTTCCTTGTACTCTCAGACATTTTCTATTCAGAGAAAGAGAGCGGAGTGGCCTCACTTTCCAGTTGGGTTATTCTCCCAAAAGGGTTTCCCAAGTGATATCTTGTTTCAAATGTGTGTGAGAGATTTTATTTAATATTTCTCTATTTTATGCATAATTTTAATTTTCATGCATATGATATTAACATTAATCTATAGATCTATAAATCTAAAGAAAAATAAAATTGTAATAGTGTAGATTTTGGATTTCTAAGTATATTTTATAAGATTTATTATGACGAACTGTCAAGTGGAATATCCATGGTGGTTTACAAAACACATTTCCCTTGAAATTAGTGAACTTAAATAAATAACTTACTCAAACCCATATATGAAAAAGAATGTTAGCCATACTACATGCAGTGAAGAAATGATGTCCATACATAATAGGAAGACACTTCAAATTAAAAATAGATAATGATTGTCTGAAGTACTTCTTGGAGAAAATACTATCTTTAGAAGAGAAACAAAAATGGGTCACAAAGATGTTGGGTTTTGACTTTGAAATTATCTAAAAAAATGGAAAACAAAATAGTGTGGTAAATGCACTCTCAAGGAAAGAGGAAGACACAAATGTTTTACTATGTGTTATTTCCATTCCAAAATATGACTAGGTGGAAGAAGCAAGGATATAATGAAAGAAAGATGAAAATATATGCAAGATCACTCAATAGCTACAGAAGGACCCTGATGCGGTGGAAAAAATTACATGGAATTTGATTTTTTATGGTATCAAATACTATTTATACTTATTTAATAATTCCAAACTCAAATGTAAGGTCATGTTGTAATTACAAGCTTCTCCTATAGGAGGACGTTCAGGTTTCTTGAAGACGTACCATATGATTAAGAAATATTTTTTTCAGAAGGTCTTAAAGTAAACGTGAAAAAAATTATGGTAGAATGTGCGTTATGCCAACAATACAAAGGAGAGGCTATCAAGACTCTATGTCTCATTCATCCATTATCCATACCAAAATAGCATTGGGAAGAAGTTTCAATGGATTTTATCACATGTTTACCCAAATCTAAAGGAAAGAGTGTCATTATGGTAGTGTTAGATTGAATGACAAAGTATGCCTAATTTTATCTATTATCATCTTAAAGTAAGTATAGGGGTAGAAGTATTCATGGAAATGGTCCAAGAGCTACATAGAATACCAAAGATTATTGTAAGTGATAGAGATCCAATTTTCACTATAAATATTTGGGCTAAATTATTTTCTTGTTTGGGTACTCAGTTAGCTCATAGCTCTTCTTACCATCCTCAAACTGTTGGGAAAAGTGAGATTGTAAATAAATTTTTCTAAGGATATCCACATTTCTTTCCATTTTATCAACAAACAAAATGGGTCAAATGGTTTCCTTGGTAGAATGGTGCTACAATGCATCCTTCCATACTTCATCAAGAATGTCATTGTTTATGGCACTTTATGGATATCATCCTTCATCCATCAAATCACCCTTGAAAGGGACTATAAAGGATCAAGCAGTAGAGGAACATATCCAACACCAACAATAGGTTCTCAAATTATTGAAGGACAACTTGGTTATGGCACAAAATAGGATGAAACAACAAGTAGATCTACATCGCAATGAAAGGGAATTTGAAGTGGGGGATTGCATATTTGGGAGACTACAACCAAATAAATAGATGTCCCAAGGTACTATGGCCCCATATCAAAAAAAAATGCTTTGAGGTATTATTTCCCCTATAAGGTGTTACATAGGATTGGAAGTATGGCCTACAAATTTGAGTTGCATCCATATTTAAGCATACATCTAGTCTTATATGTTTGTTGCTTAAATGTCATCGGTGATAAGATCACATTACAAACTCTTCTACCAAATATTAATTGAGAATGGAAAATAATACTAGAACTAAAAAAGGTTTTGGAAAAAAGGACTAAGTAGCTAAGAAATCAATAAATTACTAAGTACATCATAAAATGGAAGAACCTACTAGTGGAAGAAGCAACATGGGAAGATGAGTGCTTCATGTAGAAACACCCATGTAGATAGTAAAGTGTTGAGAATAAAAATTACTTGAAGGGGAGGGGCATGCTAATCCTTGTTCAAGCCCAATGTTGAATCCAAAATCCCCTTATTAAGCCCTACTTATTGAGTGATTCTTTTTTTATTGTTATATTGCTATATAGGTGAGATAGAACCCCTCATGGTCTCATTTTATTATAATTGTATTATTTGTCTTATATATAGAGAGAGAGATATAAGGATACCTAGTCAATTAGCTCACAATTCTTCTTACCATCATCAATTTGTTGGGCAAAGTGAGATTGTAAATAAATTTTTATAAGGATATCTACATTGCTTTCCATTTGATAAACAAAAAAATGGGTTAAATGGTTTCCCTTGGTAGAATGGTGTTACAATGAATCCTTCCATTCTTCATCAAGAATGTCATTATTTATGGAACTTTATGGATATCATCCTTCATCCATCAAATCACCCTTGAAAGGGACTATAAAGGCTCAAGGAGTAGAGGAACATATCCAACACCAACAAAAGGTTCTCAAATTATTGAATGACAACTTGGTTATGGCACAAAATAGGACGAAACAACATGTAGATCAACATTGCAGTGAAAGGGAATTTGAAGTGGGGGATTGCATATTTGGGAGACTACAACCATACAAATAGATGTCCCAAGGTATTATGGCTCCATATAAACAAAAAAAAAATCTTTGAGGTATTATGTCCCCTATAAGGTGTTACATAGGATTGGAAGTATGGCCTACAAATTTGAGTTGCCTCCATCTTCATGCATACATCTAGTCTTAGATGTTTATTTCTTAAAGGTCATTGGTGATAAGATCACAATACAAACTCTTCTACCAAAGACTAATTGAGAATGGGAATTAATACTAGAACCAGAAACAATTTTGGAAAAAAGGACTAAGCAGCTAAGAAATCAAGAAATTACTAAGTACATCATCAAATGGAAGAACCTACTAGTGGAAGAAGCAACATGGGAACATGAGTGTTTCATGCATGAACACCCATGTAGATAGTAAAGTGTTGATTATAACAATTACTTGAAGGGGAGGGGCATGTTAATCCTTGTATAAGCCTGGTGTTGAATCCAAAATCCCCTTATTAAGCCCTACTTATTGGGTGATTCCTTTTTAATTGTTATATTGTTATATAGGCTAGATAGAACCCTCATTATATATATATATTTTATATATATATATTATATATATATATATATATAGATATATATATATATATATATTATATATATATTATATATATATCTATATATATCTATATATTCTATATATATATTTATATATAATATATATATAATCTTATAATATCTATATATATATTATATATATATTATTATATATCTATTATATATATATATATTTATATATTATTATATATATATATATTATATTATATATATATTATATATATATATATATAATATATTATATATATATTATATCTTATATATATATAAGGATACCTAGTCTTAGATCATCAATTATTGTCTTGTTCATTGTATTTATTATGTAAGGAGGTTCCCCCACGAAGTGGATTATAATTATTGTTTTCTTATTCTTTTAAAGGTGAAAGGATCATAAAAAAAATTCAAATTTTTATATTTGGTCCTAGTATGTATTCTCTACAATGTCATAGGTTTGGCTAAATTTTGAAGTGCCAAGAAACAATTATGGTAACTTTCCTAAAACCTCTTATTTTTATCCCTTTCAAGAAAGAGAATTTCTAAGGCCTACCACATGTCGTAACTTGTTTGACCCACGTCTAATTTTTTATCCGAAACACCACTTTGTCTTAATTTCAAAGGAACTATAGGAATTCAAGTTGGATTTTTCTAAGGTAAGATTTGGAAATTATACCAAGAACACATGTTCAAGACCATAGTCAAGGACCATCATTTCCATGGCCTATGGTTTTGAAATAATACTAAATTAAAACGTAAATTTTATATGATAGACACTTCTTTATGTATCCTCGGACTCTTGAAAACTTCATTAAAAGTATGTTTAGAGAAAATCCCAAGATGAATCATTTGATATTAAATTTAGGACTAGTTAAAATCACTTACTTCCACAATAGATATCTCAAAAAGGTACAATGATAAAAAATATGATATTTTTACAACAATTAGTTTGATGTTTATCCTCAAGATCCAAAACACTTTATAGTCTAATTTGAAGCCAAAAAAGTGTTATAGTGAAAACTCCAAGATAACTTGTTTAAAAGGGAAAAACCCTAGGATCATATGCTATAAAACCAAATGTTATGCAACAAACACCCAAAGAGCATGCAAATAGAAAATGGAGTAACTCGATATCTTGAGAATTATAAATATGAATCTCCTTTTACATTAGAACAAATGTAGTATTTGAGATAATTCTAAAATTGGGTCTCCTTGGTATGTGTAGGAGACAAAGGATACAATTACAATTAAAAAATCTAACTAACAACACTAATAAAACAATTGAAATGTAATAAATCAATGTCTATGGAATTATATAGGACTTGACATGGGGAATTAATATTAAATGGAGCCTTTTCTGGGGCATAACATTCACTCATTCAAAAAATGGATAAAATCAAGAGTTTTAAGAATACAAAAATAAGTTAATTATTTTCTCCCATACCCATCTATATTTGATAACTATTACTTGTAGAAACCCTATCCTTCCTTGATAGCCACCTGGGAGTTGGATCCTCCCCCTACCCCCTACTCCTCCCTCTTCTCTTTCTCCAACAGATGAAGATGAAGTCTTCCAACCATTGGTTGCCTCATTTCCCAAGTGTGTGTAGATAGGACCTCTCTTGCTTATTCTGAAAGAGTTTTAATTGGATAATTCACAGGTATGTGGCCTTCACTGAGGTCTTTGGAAATATGAATTAAAAAAGTTGGAAGTCAATGATGAAGGGCAATATTACCTTGTATGAAGTAGTTAATGGATTTTTTTCATTTTTATTTGAGTGTAAAGAAGACAAGGATGTGGTATTTAAAAATGGGCCATATTGTTTTGGATTGTGAGGAATGTATTTGAATTAGTGGACTCTCAATTTTAATCCTGACAAGGATGTCACAACTGCAATCCCAGTTTGGGTTAAGTTTCCTCCTCTCTTGTTGTCCTTTTGGAGTGATGATTGTCTTCAAGAAATTGGGAATGGAGTTGGGAGATACATTGATAAAGCAGAGCCCAAATGTTCTCAATTTTTTTGTGAAAAAATTTGTGTGGAAATGGATCTTGAAAAAGGGTTTCCTATAGAAATAAATCTAATCCTAGGGGATTGGAAACATTGGAAAATCCTAGACTATGTGTAAATCCCCTTCAAATGTTGGTATTTCCATGAATATGGACATTTTTCTCATGATTGTAATAATACTCCCAACAATAAAGGCTTAGAACAATCCTTCCCTTCGAAGGAGCAATGGAAGAAAAAACAAAAAGAAGCCAATCAAGGTAATAATGTTGCATCAACATATACAAACTCTTTCAATGTTCTAAGGAATCAAGAAGGAGAAGAAAAGGAAGGTCCAAATTTTGTTGATAATAATGAAGAATAGGAGAATGAAGAAGAGTTTGAGGAAAATGAAAAAGGGAAATTAATGAAGGAAATCCTCCTTTGGCTTGATATCACTGAGATAAGCTTCGCTGAAAGGGACTCCTGGCTCTTTGCAGCCTTGAATCCATCCTAAATTACCCAGTGTTAGTGTTGCAGAAGTGATCATAGGGGTTATCACTCACCATATGGCTTAAAACTTAGTCTAGGTGGATGAAGGCAGTAGCCACGAAATAGAAAGCACCAAGAAAAGGACTAGTTGGCTGCCCAAGAAAACAGTAAGAGAGAAAGAAGCAGAGTAGAATAATAATTGCAGTAGCTAGTCGTTAATATCATAGGTTCTCAAAGGGAAAGGTGGAAAAGGTAGAGAAGGAAAAGAAGGGGTTGGTTCTCAAAACCCTACTTCCAAATGAAATTATTATCATAGAATGTAAGGGATCACCTGGGAAGCCCCGCAAAATCCCTAGCGGTTAAATATTTGGTTAAACAAGAAGTTTCATGGGATTTGTTTCTTCAAGAAACTAAGTTGGAGGAGTATGAATTTCTTAAGGCAGCAAACATATTCTAGAGGGGGAGTTCTGGAATAAATCAAAGTTCAAGACGCCCGTCAGGAGGTTTGTGAACCTTCTGGTCGAAGAGGCATTTTTCCTATGTTGAAAGCATAAAGTCACAACATTGGAAGTGACTCTTTTGGAATCTAAGGAAATAGGAGAGCGCATTCCAACAATAAACATCTATGCTCTAATCATTATAGCAAAAAGATAAAGTTTTGGGACTTTCTAGATGATATAAAAAACAAAGGTGTGCATCAAAATTGTGTTCTAGGGGGTGATTTTAACACTATATTAAGTGTGGCAGAAAAAAAGAGGAGGAAATATTGTAAGAGGTCCTTTTAGAGAAATAATGGAGGATTTAATAGCTTATTGGTATTTGTATGACATAGTTCCAAAATCCGAAAAGTTTATGTGGTCTAATCGTTGAACGGGGGATAATCACATTGTTTCTCTCTTGGATAGAATCTTAATACATATAAGTTGGTTATTGAAAGGATTGGAGTGCCTCTCAAATATTAAAGCTCAAGGGAAATCATATAATTGTCCGATAACACATCAGATGGAGAACTTAGAAAAATTGAGTCATATTCCTTACCAATATAATCCCTTGTGGATTCAAGAGGAAAGAGTAGGGGATCTAATCAATCATCAGTGCATATCTCCTATGAGGAATTCACTGACCTGTGTCTAGGAATCTAAACTTCTCCATGTTAATTGTTTTCTACAAAAATGGTTGAAGGAAAGTTCCAATCGTCAAGTTAGAAGAGAAGATATTTGGTAAAACAATTAGAATATCATCACAAACTTATTGAATCTGTTACATTGGAATATGAGCATATAAAAAAAGAAAGGGAGCTTACTAGGGAAATTTTCAGTTAGCATGAAAGAGGAAGAATTATGGTGACTCAACTCGAGAAGATTGTGGCTGAAGGTAGGGGATATGAATACCACATTATTTCACAAGAAAGCTTGGGCTAGAGAATTAAAAAATTGAGTTAAGGAAGTTTATTTGGAGGATATGCCAAGGATTACCTCATTCAGGATGTTAAACTGAGGTTTATAATCATTTTCATTCCCTGTATAGTGATGACAAATCCTTTAGATCAGGCATATGATTTTATTTGGGCCCCTCGATCAAGAAAAGGCCCTAGGATTCGATGGTTTTACCATAAATTTTTATTGTTCCTTCTAGCCATTGATTAAAAATATTTTCTTTGGATCTTAAACAATATCACGGTGAAAAAGAAGTTGGGAGGTGGTATCAACTCTTCCTTCCTTTCCCTCATTTTGAAGGAATTGAATCCTATCAACTTCTCTCATTTATGACCTATCTCCTTATGTAATGCAACATATAAAATCTTAACAAGATCATTTCTAATTAGTTGAAAAAGTTGTTTCCCTCATTCATAGTGAAGAATTAAGGGGGTTTTATGCAACAAAGATACATTCTAGATAACATAGTTTTGGTGCAAGAGGAAATTCTGATGCAGGAGCATCTACCCTGGGTCAATCGTTTACTAGAGGAGTTAGTTATCAAAGAAAGGATTTAATTAATTAATGTATTTTTCTATATTTTTTAAGAGATAATGATGATTATTGTAAATAGGAGAAGATTCGATAGTATTATGGAAGGTTTGAGAGGATTATGGATTAGTTAGCTCTTATCTAGGGATAAGAGATAAGATGAGAGATGTTAGGGAACAAGAGAGATATTTTGGTAGTTTTTTTAGGATCTAGAACCTACGGCATGTAAGATGTAGAAGTGTATGAGTGAGTGTGAGGAATGAGAGGCCAATCATTGGACCATGATTTCTTCTGTAGATATTTTCTTTATTAATTAATCATTTGTTGCAGAATTTTATGTGCATATGCTTGGTGTGATTTTGTGTTTAGTTTTATTATTTTTATAAAGACTTATCGTTAGAGCTGCTGCACCATTTTTGGTATCAAAGCTCGGATTGGAAAGTATCACCACGACTATGTTATGGAATTTTGTTTGTGATGGTTGATGAGAGACACACGAATTATGAGTTGGAAGAGTTCATATAAGGCCACAATCAAATATGAGAGGAGCGTTATACAGTTCTGCATAGACAATGTGCTTGTTCCTTAATACAGTCCATCATATACAGTCCTGCCTTCTTTGTTGTTCCATGCTCCAGTTCTGCATGCATTGCTCCTCATTCTTCTACAGTGTGTAACAACATTCTAATTATAAAAACGCAGTACTTCTGTGTGATAACAAAGAATACGAAGGAGAGTCACTATATTTTTGAATGAGATCTATGTACGCCCTGCATATGATGGTTGAAACCGTGTGTGAGAGTTGTGTGGAGCAGTGCTGGAATGATAGAAACCCTTGAAAGCCTGAGTGCGTGAATTATTGTGAAGTCTGGAGCTCGCATATTGATTGCATTGGAGACATCCCAGTTGTTGAATAGACAGTGAATGTGTGACTGGTCACCTGAAGTCTTGTAGTTTTCAGATTTTGTTTGCAGAGTTAATGTTCAGACTCGACAAAGGAAAAGTATGGCTCGATTGTACTGGATTTACCTACGTAGCATGGAGCATTATGAATTTTGTTAACTAATGTAAGCTGATCTATAGAAGTGTGCTCGAAATGAATTGCGCATTTGTAAAAGGTGCTCTGGAAGCTTGAAGAGATAGCGTTGAAGCCGTGTGCCAAAGACTGGAAAAAAATCAAGCTTGTTGTGAGCCGCTTAAATCTGGTGGTAAAGCGTAAAAGTTTCTTTATGTTATGGTAAATAAAATAAAATATTTATGCTATAAAGTAAGGAGGAAAAAGTGGCATACATTTTATGGAGGAATAACTCACATATACTAATGACTGTTTTCATAAAAGTACGTGCCTAAAAGTGAACACCTTCATAAAGTAATTCAAATAGTTATCAACGAGACATTCTCCTTTGAGCTTAATTGTTATTGAATGTAAGCATGTGAGTTTATGAACAAAAGAGAGATAGCAAGTGGAATTTGAGAGAATGAGTGGAGTGTTTCATGAGAGATTTAGTGAGAATATTTATAGGAGAGTTTTTAAATAATTATGAGAGAGAGGATTTATATGAGAATCTTTAAAGTGTGGAAATGAGTTTATGTTATTTTTGGGGTTTTGTAAAGGGTGGATTCAGTTATGAAATATGATTTTTTAGGGAATGGAGCTAAAGTTTATATGGAAATATGAAAATAAAAATGATTTTTTTTTTGTAAGAAATGTAATAATTTTGGAAGTCATAAGGGAGTCATAAAAGTCCAAGTTGAAGCCAAGTATAAAGTTATTGAAACAAAAAGGGTGCATTTTCGGTTGTACCTGATACCCAAAGTCCACTAATGCAGAATTGATGTAAAACTCTGGAGTCAAAAGGAAACTTAGAGTCAAGTCAAAAGTGCCATTGATTTTAATGGGTGCATGATCGGCAGAGCCCGACACCCAAAAAGTTTGGTAATTGTTAAGACAATTTGAAAAGTTACTGTCGTTGTTGTTGTAACAAAAGGAAGCAAAGCACAAAGGAGTGCTCAGAAAGAAGGTTCAAGTGAAATGAACCATTGACCAAGTTCAGAGGAGTTAACTTGGAAAAGTGATTAAGTTGTAGGTTGCAGTGAACAAGGTGAAGTTCACGACAGAAGACGCAGATTCCAAAAAAAGGCCACTATAATTTCATACCAATTGGCATTGGTGATTAAGAGAAAGAGATTGATGAATTAAAGGCATGACTTGATGTGGTAATGGATCTATTACAAAGATAGAAACACGGATGGGTAATAAAGTGAAAGTTTAAATGGCCAATTAAAGATTTAATGGAAAGATGACCAAAACACAAACTAAAATTTTTGGAAGTAGAGAAATTCCAAACAAATCTATATATATATATATATATTATATATATAATAATATATTTTGTGAACCAGAGCAAGGGTCGTTGCTTGGTGATGAAGACGATATGAGTGTGGGTTCGATTCCCACGGACGAAACTACAGATTGTTCAAAAGACCATCATGAAGACCTAAAGCCAGATTCATCTATCAAGACTTACATTTTTAATTCTAACAATTGATGTGTAAATGCAGGATATGTTGTTAAAGATGCTGAAGGTGGACAAATAATAGAAGTTTCTGATATGGAAAATGATCATCAAATAAATGAATCAAATTTTGACATGAGAGATATTGCAGTAGAACTAAAATTCCTAAAAGAATGGTTGGATAATCCGAAGCTAGAGTATGATGACAAGCCTTCAAATCAACAAATTTGGCACAACAGAAGCGTAGAGATCGACAACAAAGTTCAACAAACAAACAATAATGTGCAACCAGAAAACAAGTTAGATATTGAAATTGAAGATATGAAGAAGCTGATGTTAAAAGAGTCTTAGGAGATATTCATTGAAGAAAGAAAAAGAAGAAATGACCAAAAATTACTAATGGATGAACAATTATACATCAGCAAAAAGGGAAGACAACTACGACATAAAGTTTGGAAGCCTGGAAACTAGAAAAAGACAACCATGGAATATCAACAACATAACAAAATACATGATCAATTACAAACTAAAGTTTGGGATCCAGGAGGAGTTTTGTCATCTATTGAAAATTAATGGTCGGGAGACCATGATTTTCTTTTCCCTGGGGAGTCTGATGCAGGAGCATCTAACCTGGGTCAATCGTTTACTAGAGGAGTTAGTTCTCAAAGATAGGATTTAATTAATTAATGTATTTTTCTATAGTTTTTAAGTGATAAGGATGATTATTGTAAATAGGAGAAGATTTGAGAGTATTGTGGAAGGTTTGAGAGGATTATGGATTAGTTAGCTCTTATCTAGGGATAAGAGATAAGATGAGAGATGTTAGGGATCAAGAGAGATATTTTGGGAGTATTTTTTAGGATCTAGAACCTACTTGGGTTCTAATCCATTTATATAAATTGAGGAGAGCCTATGAGGCATGTAAGATGGAGAAGTGTGTGAGTGAGTGTGAGGAATGAGAGGCCAATCATTGGGCCATGATTTCTTCTGTAGATATTTTGTTTATTAATTAATCATTTGTTGAATATTTTTATGTGCATATGCTTCGTATGAGTTTGTGTTTATTTTTATTCTTTTTATGAAGACTTATCATTAGAGCTGCTGCACCAAATTCGCGCCAGCAAGGAAGAAGGTGAAGAAGGAATGGTAATCAAGCTAGAAATGGCCAATGACTTTAATAGGGCAAATCACTCTTTTATCTTTCTTATTCTTGAAAATTGGGTTTTTATCAAGAGTTTATTCAATGGATTCGAGTGTGCATTAGGGATCCTTGGATAGCGCCACTAGTAAATGGCATGTACATCCCCTTATTTTCTATGTCAAGAGGATTGAGGCAAGGTTTCCCCATCTTTCCTCTTTCGTATATCATCATGGTAGAAAGTTCTAGCAAAAACCGTGAAGTAGTAAGGATTGAAGGGTGCCTCCAAAGTTTGAATATTGCAAGGAATGTCAAAGAAATAAACCACTCTTAGTTTGTGGATGACACACTTTTTCTTGGTGGATCCTAAATAATAATTTCATATCGGTTCAAAAGGATTCTAGATTCATATTTATTCCTATTATAGAGGCTAGTAAATAAGTGAAATAGTCAATTGTTAGGATGGAATTACTTTAAGTCCACGTTGCAAGAGATATCGTGGGTTTTGGGATTTCCAGTGGCTAGGAATTCGAATTCCTTTACATACTTAGGCATCCCAATCTCTTTGGGGCCTTCAAGTTGTGAGGACTAGGAATTAGTTATTCAAAGGATAAAAAATAAAATAAAATAAAAAATAAATAAATAAAAATAAAAAAAATAATCTCCTGGGGAGCGCAGTGGTTGAATGTGGCAAGAAAGGGAGTTCTTATTAAATCAGTCCTATCTTCTGTTTCAGTGTATATAGGTTCCAAGTTATTAGCCCCCAAAGGAATCTCTCATCGAATAAGTAGCCTAATACGAAACTTTCTACGGAAAGAAGGGAAAGGAAATGGGAAGCATTTTCATTTAGTAAATTAGAATATTGTGAGGCTCCCAAAAAAGTTTGGAGGTTTGGAAATTAAATACCCATAATACATTAATTTAGCATTGGGAGAAAATCTTGTATGGTGATTCCTCTCTAAGTCAAAAGAATGGTGGAAAATTGCATTCCTCGGGAAATAAATTCACAAAAGAAAATTTATCATGCTAGAGGAAGAATTTTGTAAGTCTCAGGGATCCAAGACATGGAAGTTACTTAAAGCAATGAGTCCAATTGTTTTATAGTGTTTGGGCTAGCATTCATGGAATGGAATGAATGTCCATCTTTACAAGGATCAAATTCCTTCCTCTTCTTTTATCTATGAAGAGTTAGAAGTCTAGGATCTGGCAGCTTGGATGGAAGAGCATGACCTCCAAAGGCTCACAAATATTTCATTTTAAGACCAACATGAACTTTGGATTGAATGGTAGTGCCCCAATCTTCTAGCTCATATTTCTAATCAATGGCTTGCCTTGACCAAATCCCTAAAAGGGTTCGCGCTAGTTTCTTCCAACAAAACATATAGAAGAATATGGTTGAGTGGAAAGAAATCATATTACATAGTGAAGGAAGGATATGAAATGTTAATTTCCCAGTTTCCTCATCCTCCTATATCCAATATATGGGGAAGATATGGAATAATTATGGTTTACCTAAAGTCAATACCTTTTGTTGGGAGTTGGATCATGGGTAGGTCCTGACTGCGGAAAATTTAAAATAAAGAAAGATTCAAGTCCTATCAAGATGTGTCTTATGCAAAGTGAAAGAGGAGGATATTCAACATGTCTTCTTCTAATGCTCCTATTCTATTAAGGTATGGAACTGTGCCTTAAATCCAATTAAACAAATTCAATCTATTCCTCTGAATTTATCAAATATGTTTGAAATTTGGAGGCATCAATATCTGTGGAATCACAAACTTGACTCTAAATATAGTCTTAGTTGGGTTTCTTTTCTGAAGTACATTTTTTGGTCTATATGTCTCTCATGTAATCTAGTCGTCTTTCATAATATCAAACCTAGTCATATTTCCTCTGCTTTAAAAGCATCACAATTACTTTTTGAAGTAATATCTTCTAGAGGATTTGACCATTCTCATCTGGAAGTTCTTTCATCCAAAGAAAATTATTGGATTCAAATTATTAAGCCCCGTTATCATGTTGGTAGCTTCAAGTCGTAGATTTCCTCTCCTTCGTTCATTATCAAAATGGAGGGAGATCATTTTAGGGAATGGCATTGCTCTCTATGAAACCATTGGTTGTAATTTTATGGAGCTTCAAAAGGAAATCCAAGGGAGGCAACAACAAGAGAGGTAATATTTTGTCCCGACGATGAAATTGAGACTAAATTTGTATGGGGATTGGGGATGACCTTAAATAATAAAGCAGAATCCCTAGCACTTTGGCAAGGTTTGAATATAGTTTTAGCAAAAGGAATTCATTAGATATGAGTATTTAGAGATTTGATTGTAACCATCCAAAAGTTCCATAGAGTCAAAGACCCCCTTGAGAAAGATTAGTCACCTCTGGATATAAGAATTTGGAGGAAAATTCAAAAAATCATTTTTAAAACATTTTATCATATTAAGAGAGGGAATAATCAGAATTTTGATGAGCGGGCTTACAAAGGCATTAGTCTTAAACAAGGCGTTCTTCTCCAGAATCAAGGTGACCCTCTCTATCAACGTATTCCATGAATCTTGGCTTGTATAAGTCTAAGGTTTTAATAATCCAAATATTAAAACAAAAAAATCAAGCCCTAAGGCCTGTCATTAAATTTATTATCATTGTTAATGTTGCGATAATGATTATATTGGATTGTAGTCTCTCGAGCAAGGCAATTCATGTTAAGTGCTCCTCTAGATGGAAGATGGAGAGGAGAAATGTCATTCTCAAGGACAAGGGGTGTTAGGCTACATGTGAATGCATTTCGAGCCATAAGAGCCTTTAGGCTGGTACCCTAATTCCGTCATAGCTAATTAATTGTGGTATTCTTGGGAATTGGGTAAAGGATCTACTACAGGATACTAGTGATTTGAGAATGTAGTTTGGGATCAAATACATTAATTTTAATTTGATGGTTGCTAGAATGGGAAGTGGAGATATACCATACTATAAATGGTGATTATTGATGTTCAAGATTCTCGGGATTAAGTTTATATTTCAGTTGATCGATTCCATGATCTCCCCAAGTCATGAAGGTGGCAAAAATTTAGGAAAGGACCAGATTTTGGATACACTAGAGGATGGATTTTCTAAAATTGATAACTTTGGTGAGTAGGTAACGTTAGAATCCCACTCGCACTTCGCACTGATTATTTGATAGCTAGAGGAAATGTGCGAGGACATGGAGCGACTTCAGTTGACAGTGGATAACTTGGTTGCGAAAGTGGACAAATTGAGTTCAAAGGTTGATGACATTGAAGTGACTATGGAATTTGTTCAGTCAATTTAGTGTCCTAAATTGCTACATAAATTATCAATCTGAGTATCATAAACTGATGAAGTGTAGTGCATTATATGTGCTGGATGACCCTTCTTACCTCACTATTTTTGAGTTTATGCTTGTTTTGGGGTTTTTCTCTTTTGATTCCTAATGTTCTGCAATGTAATCTACAAAATTTTAATCCACTACTGCTAAGAATCTAGAGAAATGAAATGAGAGCTAAAAGTGCTTTAAGCTAGATTTGGAAGTAAATTTTTAAACAAGAAAATGAAAACAAAGTTTCTCTTATTGCTATTATGATTGTTTCCAAAACCTGAACTGGAAGGACTTAAAACTACTATCTACTCAATTACAAAACCAAAGCTTAAATGAGAAAATGAGATTGTAGCTATCTATGATAAACAAAAAATGAAATACTGGAAATAAGATTACTGCTACTGTCTAATCTATTGCAGAATCAAAACTTAATGAACAACTGAAAATGGAATTGTAGCTAAACTAAGTGAAAAACCATAATTGAAAACGAAGTTGCAACTATTCTATTATCAAAGCAAGGCTAAATGAAGTATTTTTGTCACTCTGCTACACAATTTGGGGAGAATACCTCCCTGTGATAGCATTTTGAGATATTTCATTCTTCATTATTCTAAGAAATGTAAACATAAAAATGCAGAGAAAGAATCATTCATAAATGAAACATTTCACCACTTAGTTTTAAGATTAACCATCAACTGAAAGGGCTTTTGGAAATATTCATTTATAACACGAGTTAATAAACTAATAAGAAAATGGAATTGAACAGCTTAATTCAAAATCTAAAAAACTAATGAACAGCAAATGAAATGAATCAATTTATGCTACTGATATCAACTTAAAGCTACTGGTAAGAAACTAGAAAGCAGTGAAAACCAAAGAACTATTCTGCACTGAAATAAAACTACTTTGAGTTAGTGAAAAGATGACACAAGCTGCATTATAAATAGATTTAGAAAATGATTATAAACACAATGGAAAAACACTATGAATTTACAATTGAACTATGAAAGACAAAACATAAATAAAATGTACCCTTGACCATGCAGAGGCCCTCTGCAAAGGTCTCAGATTATAAGCACTCAATCAATACACCAACAATGCTTCAGGTATCCATTGAAAACATAGTCTTTATATTCAAACAGAGAACTGAGTTCTTCAAAATACAATGTGGAAATCTGAACTATTACATAAGCAAAAACTTGAACTTCTTATGCATTCTACACGCTGGTATTTATAGAAAAATATACAACTGTTTTGAAGAGAGAAATTAGCTACAACAAAACACGTAGACAGGCCAGTATGCAGTATTCTTGTCCCTGGTTGCTTGGAAACATCAATCTATGGTAGTGGCTTGTTAGATTCTATTTTCACAGGTGTCATATAAAGTTTGTGGCCTCAGGAGACTGCTTCACATCCCATCACTAAGAAACGTGTGCAAAATAGAGTCTTATTTTCCATAGGTTTCTATAGTTGGCTTCCCTTTGATCGGAGTCCTCCTCATCGATCTAGGCCATATGGATAGGATACGATCCATGCTTTGATGTTTTCCAAGCTACCCATGTGGTCCTTTTCCTCTCTTGACACCTGTAACCTACAAAAGCGTGGAGATAGCTGCGGAACAGTCGATTAGCTGCGGAATGTGGCTGCATTCCGTAGCTGAAAGACAAAAACCTATTCAAATAGAAAACATAATAGTATAACTTGTAAATCACTGAAATATACTCCTTGAGGCAATGTGTAATGGTTTTTGATGATTAAGGATGCATTTTTCATGGAAAAGCAAAGAAAGAAGGATGAGAAAGTTGCTTGAGGGAAAGGCAATTTTGGAACTCAACATACCCCCACTGCGAGACTATTGCATGTCCCCATGCAATCAAAATTGTGAAATCCCTCCTCCTACTGCATTTGCTCTGAGACTTTAGCCAAAACATCCAACCTCTTCTTGTTTTTCTTTGATGCAACTGCCATCCTAGGCTTCCTCATGAGAAATCTATACTTGAGGTTAATGAGAGCCCTGTTTAGCTTCTGGTTTTTCCTTTTTAATTTTTTGTTTTCTTGTGACATAGACCCAAATGAAGCATAGTGTTATCATGGATAATCTTATCCAACTGGTTTTGTTCTTTTAAGGCTTCATTTTCCCTCTAGATGTGCCTATTTAGAACCTCTAGCTCATAGATTTCCTGCTTAAGTGAGCTAGTCAAAGTCTTTTGTGATGTGGCTGGCTGCTTAGGGTTGGATGAAGTCCCTTGATCCAATGATGTATTATGTTTCCCTAGTAACTCAATGCAATCATAAATTTGTTGTTGGATTGGATCAATTCCTGGAGAGACTCTCTTTGGGCTGCTTTCAAAGTTTTATTGAGGAGACTGTTGTGGGCTCTGCTTAAATGAGATATTGTCTTGGGACCGGGTTGGAGTTTCTTCTTCCAAATCTATGAATTGGGTCTCTTTTGATTTTGCTTTCTTCACTTTGCCCTTGAATCTAGAACTTCTCCTCAAACTTTGGGAGCCTATGATTTCTTCCTCCATAACCTGTCTTCCTTTCCCCTTTTCCTTCTCTTTCTTGAACTGATCCCTGATGTTGACTAATCTCTTAGAAAGTAATTGTTCATCCTCTGATGAAGGTTTAGGAGCATTTTTGTGGATTTCCTCAACTTTTCTTTCGTCTTTCTCCTCTGTTTTTTCTGTTTTCTAATCTCTGTTAATGTTTCAGAGATGGACACTTCTTCACTATTTTTATGTGTTGAAGTTTTAGGAGTGTTTTGAATGGTGAGACTGGTTTTCCTTCTCCTACTTCTTTTTACAGAACTTTCCTCAGGTAATTCTGGTGCATCTTGGAAAACGTTTTTAATTAAAAAATTTCTCCCATGTGTCTCCTACACTCTTTAAGTGATATTCAACTAAAATTTTTATTAGACCATGGTGATAAAGATTGGTTTCTATGGCTTCCATTTTCTTCTGAACAGTAGTGGCCATTCTCCTCAAACTATTCAATAGGAAAAATGGGAGATTGATGGTTTCGTTTTCAAGAAAAGTCATTAACAATCTTATGTGATATACATACATGGAACCAAATATTCCCTCGCATATAATAAATTTTTGTAAAATTAATAACATGCTACTCCATTTACCCTTAAGTGCAGAGATGGGAATTCCTCTCCTAAAAACTGAGGTTTCCATACCTAGATTTTGGAGAATGACTTTCCAAGTTTCATCATGGAATTCTTTATTCTTGAACCACCTCTCTCCTACTCTTGGTAGCTCGGTTGCTTCATAAATAAAAGACTCGGTCACCGTAAATTTTATGTCACCAATCTCCACGTCCATCCCATCAAATGATCTGGCAAATGACTTGGTGATTTCTTTATGGTGACCATCGAATTTTTCAATGAAACTCAGCCAACCAATTTTCTTCAACATTCCTTTCAACTGAGGATAACCTTCCATGTACTTCACTCCTATAGGTTCTGTTCTGACAATGAGACCCATCGCTCCTGTTCTCTGCTTTTCTTCAAAATTCCCTTCACTATCTGAGAAATGAAGTGACTGCATGAAGAAGACTATGTATACGGTAGTGGAACAACTAGTATATGGAAGAAAAAATAGTTATGGATATGGGGATGAAATAACAGAGTATGTGGAAGGAAAACGACTATGAGTAGGAAATAAAACGTCTGTACATACAGGGTATACGAAACAGAGAAGTTGTATCCACGAAATGTAGAAATAGAGTGTGCAAAAGATATATGAAATGGAGTGGCTGCACATGTAAATTGTGTGAAAAATAGAGTGACTGCTATACACAAAGAATACGAAAACAGAATGACTGTGTGCTCAATGTAACAACATGTTTGTATGCCCAAGAAGGCTGCGGAGGTATAAGAGAGAAATCAATGTAATAAATGAACAATAGGGTTTTGAAGAGTCGTATTCAAATGGGTTATGTCATGAACATAACCATTTAACAGGTGTGCTGGAGAAGTACAATTAAGTACGAGTCAAAAACGGAGATTGCATCATTAGACCATTAGGCATTAAATTCGGAAGGTGTGGTGGAATCATCATGACAATCAAATCTCATAATGATAAATCAAGGAGTAGTGTGATTATACGAGTTATACAACTTATGTTTTGTATTTCTATTTGAAATAAGTTTTTGTTGTTACCTCTAGAACCATACCTTCTGCTTGCTAATCTTTTGTTGTTTGCTTCTTCAGGTGCTTAGATGTTGATATGTCTTCAAAATTTGTTTCTCCTCCATTACCTACATATGAAATTTATTATGAACTGGCCTCTTTATTCT
>APFE031198746.1:162551-176091 GCA_000404065.3 Pinus taeda
AAGAACAAAGACTAAGTTGGTGGTGAAGAAGGATTCTTCTTCACCAACTTCATTTTAGAATTATTTTGAAAGATCTTGATGAACTCCTCCTTTGAGATTGGTTTTTGATAAATTTCCAACCTATGACCATTCACAAAGAGAGGAGTTTGATTCTAATCTATTATTCTGATTCTTACTGCTCCATTATTGAAAACTGTTTCAATCTCATATGGCCCAAGCCAATGAGTTTGAAACTTTCCTTGAAAATCTTTAAACTTTGAATCAAATAATAGTGCCCAATCCCCCTCTTGAAACCTTTTTTCCTTGATGTATTTGTCATGCCACTTAGCCCTCTGTTGCTAAACTAGACCAGTTCATTGAACAACCTCTTGTCTAATTTCATCAAGTTCATTTAACTGCCCCAGTCTATTCTTTTGAGCTTCTGATAAATCCATCCCCAACTGGACTGCCATCTTGAAAGTTTTGACTTGGAACTCTATGGAGAATAGGACTTGCTTTCCATAAACAAGTTCATAGGGTGTATGCCCTGTTGTGTTCCTCCATTTAGTTCTATAGGCCCACAAGGCTTCAGGAAGCCTTTCTGCCCAATCTCTTCTATGTAGATGCACAGTTTTGGTGAGGATTCCTTCAATCACTTTATTTGTAGACTCCACTTAACCATTTGCTTGTGGATGATAGGGAGTGGCTTTCCTATGCTTGATCTTGTACTCTTCCATAAACCTCTCCATCATGTTGGATGTGAATTGAGCTCCTTGATCTGTCACAATTTCTCTTGGAACACCAAAGCGAGTAAAAATATCCTCAAAAAGAAAACTAACTACATATTTTTCTTTAGCAAAACGTAATGCTTTGGCTTCTACCCATTTGGTGACATAATCAGTGCATACCAATATATAATTTTTCTGCTTGGATGGAGGATTAATAGGTCCAATAAAATATAAAGCCCGTTTTTCAAAGGGTTCGATAAGTACCTAAGGTTGTAATGGCATTTCATTTGAGGGAGCAGGTTTTCCTACCCTTTGGCAGCTATTGCACCTTTTGACATATTCTTTAGCATATTTGAAGATGTATGGCCAATAATATCCTAAAGAAAGGATTTTATAGGCTGTCCTTTTGTCGGTAAAGTGTCCGCCATACGGCTCATCATGACATGCTTTGAGAATATCAGGCATTTCATCTTCCCTGACACACCTTCTGATCATAAGATCTGGCCCTGTTTTATACAATTCGTTAGTGATCCATGAATATCTTGCACTATCTTGAATAATATTTCTTTTCTCTCTAGGAAATAAATGTGAAAGTAACTTCCCTATAACCAAGTTGTTAGCAACATCTACAAACCAAGGATTTTGAGTAGTTATTGCAAATAGATATTCATCTAGAAACTTACCCTCAACCGGAGAGTCTTCTTTGATATTCTGAATCCTGGACAAGAAATCAGCAACTGTGTTTTATTTTCTAGGTCTATCTAGCACAGTAATGTTGAATTCTTACAAAAGTAAAAGCCATCTTGTAACTCTGCCATTAGTAATAGGTTTATTCATCAAATATCTAATTGCAGAGTGATCTGTATGAACAAAAGTTTCATAGCCTGTTATATAGTGTCTGAACTTGTTAATTGCATGAACAACAGCTAAGAATTCTTTTTCAATCGCAATATAATTCAACTCAGTGGGAGTCAAATTTTTACTTGTGTAGTAAATGGCATAAGGAATCAAATATTTGTGTCCCAATACAGCTCCTAGAGCTATATCTGAATCATCTGTAGAAATATGGAAAGGAAGTTTCCAATTTGGTCCTCTTAAGATAGGTGCTTCAGATATTTTTGCTTTCAAGGTTTCAAATGCTAGTTGGCAATCAGGATTCCACTTGAATTTTCAAGAGTGGAGATGCTACTTTGGTAAAGTTTTCTATAAACCTTCTATAATATCCTGTAAATCCTAGAAAACTTCTAACATCTTTTTGGCAATTTAGAATTGGTAACTTAGAGATGACTTCAACTTTTGATTTGTCCACTTTAATCCCATCTCCTAAAATGTGATGTCCTAAAACAATACATTCTATAAACATCATAAAGCATTTTTCATGGCTTAGTGAAAGGTTTGTTTCTTTACATATTTTAAGGACTTTTTCCAAATTTTCCAAAGCTTCTTCAAATGTGTTACCATAGACTGTAAAATCATCCATATATACCTCTACACAATCATGTATTAGATCAGAAAAAATTCCTAGTACTGCTCTTTGGAATGTTGCTGGTGCATTACATAACCCAAAAAGAAGCACTCGGTAGGCAAAATTTCCCCTTGGACAAGTAAATGTGGTTTTATCCTGATCCTCAAGTGCTACATGAATTTGATTATAACCACTAAAACCATCCAAGAATGAGAAATACATTTTACCTGCTAATGTATCTAATACCTGATCTATAAAGGGAAAATGAAAGTGATCTTTCAAGGTTGCTTTATTCAATTCTCGATAATCAATGCATACCCTCCATTTACCATTCTTTTAGGCACAATTACCAAAGGAGAAACCCATTGGCTATCTGAGATTGGGTAAATGAAGTTTACATTGAGTAATTTTTGGAGCTCTTCTTTCACAATCTCCCTAAGATATGGATTCATTCTTATTTGAGGTTGTCTGATTGGTCTACTGTTTTCCTCAATATAGATATGATGGATACAAGTCTTAGGATCAATACCTTTCATGTTGGTATACTCCCATGCAAATGCAGCATAATGCATTTGTAATATTTTGGTTAGCTCTTCTTGTTGTAGTTTCTCCAAGTTTTTGTTTATGTTCAATGTCCTACCTGGAAAAATTTCAATTGTAGAGCTACCAAACTCTTCCATTGAATAGAGAGACATCTACCTAGATGACAAGTATTCAACATTAGATTTTTCCTAAAATTGTGCATGGTTGTATTCTGAATATGTTTCAAAATTTTCCAATGTGTTCAAAATTTGACTATCTTCAATAATTTCTGATATAGTAAAGATAGACTGAATAAAATCTTCATCATCGATCCATTCCTTGTCATCTATTTCTGTGATTGCTTTTGCTGGAGGATACAAAGTAAATTTCTTCATTGAATTACCATCAGAAATGTACATGTCACCAGATCTACAACTAATAAAAGCATTAGTTGTGGCTAGCCAAGGTCTTCCTAATATGAGTGGGTGTCCTCCTAGATTATTCTTGGGAGTTAAAATCATGAAATCAACTGGATATTCCAAAGTATCTAAGGAGATTGAAATGTCTTCTAGCACACCATGTAGTTTAATTACTGATCTATCTGCAAGTTGCAGTAAGGTAGGTGTGTAAAGAAGGTTAGGAAGTTTAAGCTTCTCCATAGTTTGTCTACTCATAATGCTTATTGTTGCCCCTAAGTCAATCAATGTGTTTGGAATTTCAATCCCATTTATATGTGTCTTGACAATTGGAATTCCTGGATCCACATATTTCTGCATGGTAATATTTCCCATCATGATATCTACTATCTTTCCTACCAGGTGAATTCTTTTTGTTTCTCTTGGTTTTCTTCCTAGTTTTTTGATGCTCAACTCCTTTATTGTCTTAGCTAGAATTGGAATTTCTCTAATGGCTTGTAAGAAAGGAATTTTGATACAAAAATTCTTCAATTCATCTAGGAAGTCATAATTAGGAAACAAGATATGTTTTTCTACTCCTCTATCAATTTGTAATCTCTCAGGAAAAGGAGGTATAGAAGTAGATGTTGGTTGCTCACTGATAGGAGTTGTATTTATGATTCTTTTTGTTTTCCTTTTTCAATGTTTTGGTTTTGGAGGGATGTTCCCTCAAAACTTTTATTTATTTTTAGAGAATCCTCCTCAGAAGCATCTTGTTCTTGAATGACTATAGAAGGTTTTCCCTTTTCTAATATCCTACCAGATCTAAATTGAACATCATTAAGATCTAGAGGAGCAATCATGTAAGTAGGAAATTGTTCTCCTTCTACCATGTACGCATTCTAAGGGCTTTTATTATTGGGGTTTGCCAATTGTTGGGCTGGTAGATGATTTGGTTTTTGTTGAAATGGAAGTAAGAGTTGAGGATTTTGACTTTGTTGTGGAGGTTGTTGTGGAAATGGCAACGAAAGGTGAGGGATTTGATTTGGAAGTTGTGGTTGCTGATTTTGTGGGGGGGCGATAGCTCTGATAAGATGGAGGATATTGATAATATTGAGCAAATCTCCCATAAGGATTTTGTACCCCTTGTGCCCATGGTTGAGATTGATACTAAGTTTCAGGTTGAGGCCAAGGATGCTACCAAGAATTCCAGTTTGGTGGGGGCTAAAAATACATTGGATTGTTAAATCCTTGATTTTTTTGCCCCTACCAAGGTCTTCTTGCAACAAAACAAAGAGGTTCTACAGAATTTGGGACTATTTCTTCTTGAAAGACAGCCTTAAGACCTGAGATTGAAGGACAACCCTTGGTCTCATGAATTTCTGAACAAATCATATAAGTTTCTACAATTTTTGCATCTAAAGGGCATTCCGTTAGAGCATGTTTCTTTCTGCATTTTGGACAAAATATGGCTGAAGCATCAGCCTCTTTTTTCTTCTTGTTTTGGATTTTGAGGGTGTCTAGCTGCTCACTAAGGCTCCCTAAAATATCAGTTTTAAACTCATCAAGCATATTGCCAATTTCTTCCCTACTTACAGATCCGGTTGAAGATTTGTTTGCTTTAACAAGAGAAGGATCTCTTGGTCCTTTCCCAGTTTTAGATTTCCCTCTTGAGAGATGAACACATAGTTCTGCTATGTCATTCAATGGAAGTTGAGAGATGTCTCCCTTCCCTGTCATGTTAAGGATATCTATCCATTCATCTCTAATGGCCTTTAACAAAATAGCTTTCAAAGTTTCTTCATCTAAATTGTTCATTTTTGCTCTTTTCAAATTGTAGTTGAATCTCTCAAGAAAATCCTCTAAGTTTTCATCTTCCTTTTGCATCATTTTGAACACCTCATCCTTATGATTAGTAGGCACACAATAATCCAAATATCTATCCAAAAAGGCTTGTTTCATGTCATTCCAAGTTCTAATGGATTGAGTGACTAACCCCATAAACCATTTCAAAGCAGCCCCTTTTAGTGTTGAAGGGAACAGTTTGAGAATTTGAGAGTCTTCTAGATAGTCATAGGTTCTACACAAGACTTCAAACTCAAAGAAAAATGTTTCAGGGTCCTCACTTCTCAACCCATAAAAGTTTGGGAAGACAGATGGTGAGATGTTTTTCATTGTGGTATGTGTTTCCTCATCTACTATAGGGAATCCAAATGAGTTATTTATTTCCCTATTTCCTCTGCCGCCTCCATTATTACCTCTACCTTCTCCATTGTTACCTCTACATCCTCCATTGTTTCTTCTACCTCTCCCTCTACCCCCTCCTCCAAACAGTGAGAATTCTCCATCTTGTTCTTCTTTTGCCATTATAGTTTCTTCAGAGTCCTCTAGTTCTTCTATTAATGGATTATGGGAGAGAGTTTGTACTTCTTCTTCTTCACTAGGTATTCCTACTTCCTCAACTACAATAGGTTCCCTTGTAGAGGTGAAAAAGGTCTTCTCTCCTAAGTCTGTTTTAGTAGATGAAGTGGGAGAATCTTCTAACTGAGTTGCTACCCTTTGAATTCCAGGAATCCTATGGCTAGGACTATGAGTCTGGGATGGAGGTGTATCTTTTCTAACTCTTGGTGGAGTAGGTGGAGTTGTGGAAATCGAACTTCTGCCCCTAGCTATAAATCTACTCCTAGAGTCTCTTTCTCTATGCATGTCATTGTTTTGTTTTGTTGTTTTTGTTGTTCTTGTTTTATGAATGTAAGAGATAAGGCTACCTAGTTACACTTCCCCAACAACGATACCAAAATGTTTAGTCAATTTAGTGTCCTAAATTGCTACATAATTATCAATCCGGGTATCGTAAATTGATGAAGTGTAGTGCACTATATGTGCTAGATGACCCTTCTTACCTCACTATTTTTGAGTTTATGTTTGTTTTGGGGTTTTTCTCTTTTGATTCCTAATGTTCTACAATGTAATCTACCAAATCTTAATCTACTACTGCTAAGAATCTAGAGAAATGAAATGAGAGCTAAAAGTGCTTTAAGCCAGATCTAGAAGTAAAGTTTTAAACAAGAAAATGAAAACAAAGCTTCTCTTCCTGCTATTATGATTGTTTCCAAAACATGAATTGAAGGGACTTAAAACTGCTATCTACTCAATTACAAAACCAAAGCTTAAATGAGAAAATGAGATTGCAGCTATCTATGATAAATCAGAAATGAAATACTGGAAATAAGATTACTGCTACTATCTAATCTATTGCAGTATCAAAACTGAATGAATAATTGAAAATGGTATTGCAGCTAAACTAAGTGAAAAACCATAATTGAAAACGAAGTTGCAACTATTCTATTACGAAAGCAAGGCTAAATGAAGTATTTTTGTCACTCTGCTACACAATTTAGGGAGAACTACCTCATTGTGATAGCATTTTGAGAGATTTCATTCTTCATTATTCTAAGAAAAGTAAACATAAAAATGAAAAGAAAGACTCATTCATAAATGAAACATTTCACCACTTAGTTTTAAGATTAACCATCAACTGAAAGGGCTTTTCGAAATATTCATTTATAACACGAGTTAATAAACTAATAAGAAAATGGCATTGAACAACTTAATTCAAAATCTAAAAAACTAATGAACAGCAAATGAAATGAATCAATTTATGCTACTGACATCAACTTAAATCTACTGGTAAGAAACTAGAAAGCAGTGAAAACCAAAGAACTATTCTGCACTGAAATAAAACTACTATGAGTTAGTGAAAAGATGACACAAGCTGCATTATAAACAGAGTTATAAAACGATTATAAACATAATGGAAAAACACAGTGAATTTACAATTGAACTATGAAAGACAAAACATAAATAAAATGTACCCTTGACCACGCAAGGGCCCTCTACAAATGTCTTAGATTATAAGCACTCAATCAATACACCAACAACGCTTCAAGTATCCATTGAAAACATAGTCTTTATATTAAAACAGAGAACTAAGTTCTTCAAACTACAAAGCAGAAATTTGAACTATTACATAAGCAAAACTTGAACTTCTTTTGCGTTCTACACGCTGGTATTTATAGAAAAATATACAACTATTTTGAAGAGAAAAATAAGCTACAGCAAAACACGTAGACAGACCAGTATGTGGAATTCTTGTCCTTGGTTGCTTGGAAACATAAATCTATGGTAGTGGCTTGTTAGATTCCGTTTGTGCAAGTGGCATATGAAGTCTGTGGCCTCAGGAGACTGCTTCGGATCCCATCACTGAGAAACGTGTGTAAAACAGAGTCATGTTTGCCATAGGTTTCTATAGTTGACTTCCCTTTGACCGGAGTCCTCCTCATCGATCTAGGCTAGTTGGATAGGATACGATCCATGCTCTGATGTTTTCCAAGCTACCCATGTGGTCCTTTTCCTCTCTTGACAACTGTAATCTACAAAAGCATGGAGATGATTGCGGAACAACTGATTAGCTGTGGAATGTGGCTGTGTTCTGTAGTTGAAAGACAAAAATCTATTCAAATAGAAAACATAATAGTATAACTTGTAAATCACTGAAATATACTCCTTGAGGCAATGTGTAATGGTTTTTGATGATTAAGGATACATTATTCATGGAAAGGCAAAGAAAGAAGGATGAGAAAGTTGCTTAAGGGAAAGGTAGTTTTGGAACTCAACAAAATCTGCTATGGTGGGTGTTCTCAAATAATTTTTTCCTTTCAAGACCCTCCTCCTGGTGTGCTAGAAGAAATTATTCCAAGCGAGCTTATGGAATAGCCAGTTGCGGAATTTCCACTACAGATGATGGAAGAAGAAGGAAACACTCTAGATGACAACGCCTCAAGAGGGTTAGAAACTATTGGTTAGGAGATTCCATTTTGTTTAAATGTTCTGTAAATTTAAATATTTAGTGAATTTTTTTTTGAGGATTTATAAGATAAATGTTCTATAAAAGGTATAAATATATATTTTTTGTTGAATAAATTTGGAATATTTTAGATGATGAACAATCCATGTATGTAAGGGTAGTGACTCATTTACCAGATTGATCAATACAAAATTACTTGTTTCTTTAAAAAAAAATAGCCAAATAAAATGGCCACTTAATGCACTCATGAGATTTTTCAAAATCAATTTTGATGAAAAGAGGAGCAATGTTGAGACTTCAATGTTATTCCATTCCTTATTTTATCATAATGATATTGTATAGGATAATGATGCACATTTTTCTAGTCACGTGATTTTTGGAAAAATATAATTAAGGTTAGGGCATTGATCAAAAATAATTATGAAATAATTATCAATATGATAGGCCTATAATTGCCTATTTTTTGAATATAATTAAGCTTAGGAATCAATTTAATCAATTATTTGTTCAATTAGGCTCACAATAGGCGTTATAAGGAAGCTTTACTAACTTACAATTTTTTATCTCTATTAGGGAAATCGTTGATTCATCCAAAATCAATTACTATCAACAATTTATATCTTTATCTATAAAAAACAAATTATGAAGACCATGTCTTAACATGTTTCCATCCATAGCTTGCATTCTTCTCTGCAAGGTATAATGGATCATAAATTCATTTTCACTATAGTGTTTCCTAGGTATTCATGTATTGGTGGAGCATAAAAAACTTCACTTTTTCTCTTTTAGTGAAAAGGATATTGAAAAAAAATTTGTTGAAACATCGCTATTTTTTATCCATTCATATCACGTCTTTCAATTGGGCTCCTCAATCTCTACATAATTTTTCAAACGTTAAGAAGTATTAAAGCTTGATATATTCGACTTGTATAGTATTCTCAAATGGACTAAGTTATAGGCTTTGGTTGATTATCCATCCTTCATTGATTTATGGCATTTATATGTAATAAAAGTAATTTTGCTCCTATAAAATTTTTGGAATGAAGTGAGAAATAATAAATAATAAACCCTAATTTGACTATATAACCACCCTCAACTTGTAGGTTAGGAATAAGGTTCCAAATTATTTTAATGAAATTTGGTCTAGTAGGTATTTTTAATTAAATATATTGAGAAGAACGTAAGTCTTATGGATTATGACTTTTATCTTATATGAATGGTAAATAAAATGAGGGTTTAAGAGAGTCACTTCTCCAAGAACTTGAACTGAACTTTTCTATAATCAAATAGTGAAGCATTATGTTTATACAATGTGGACCTACCCAATATTTCAAGACTATTTCAACTAATTTATAGAATTTCAATGTCTTAAGCCATTTCCCAAATGACTCCTTCCTCCTAAAATTGTTAAGGTTGTAGAGACCAATCCTTTCCTCGAGGACACTATAAGAAAACTTATCTTCCTACAAAATTCTTATTGATATCATGCTCTCTTTATAATCAAATGCCTTAAGCATTTTAAAATCTCCACAAAGTAGCCAATATGTCTTCAACATTTTTCAACTTGTCTTGTTCCAAAATGAATCTTTCTCATCTACATCATTAGATGCATGCATTTTGTCAATGCTTATGGGTTGACCATCCAAATTCAATAATATTCATACAAGTCTTTACAATGGATTAGTACCCCTACCCATAATAGAAAAGGAAAGGTTAGGGAAAAGAAGAGAGGGAACCACCCCCATTTTCATTAATGTGACTAGAAAAAACAATATCTCCATTGGACCAAATAATGTTTTGGTTCATTCTAAGATTTATCTAAAATAAATAAATAAAACCTAGTAACTTTTTACAACATAAAATATCCAATCATGAAAATTTTTAACTACTTCAATTCATAAATTTTATGCATTGACTTGTAAGCCCCTTGTCATTCCATGAAGCTTCCATGTGTACATTGGTAGAATTGTAGTCCATATCTTCCTCATCACCATTATCAACAAGCTTTGGAAATTTCTCATTGCGGTTCAAAGAGGTTGTTCTTTTAAGACTATAGGTTTGGATCCAATCATCTAATTTATAGACCTTAGGTCACTTCATATATTATTTACTAGTGTTTGAGGTTTCATCAGGTTTTCCAAGGATTGAGAAATGGTGAAGAGAGAATTCCCTCTAATCCCCCATCCCCTCCAATAGGAGGAAATATTAGGAAGGGTACACAACCTCCAACCATATATGGTCCAATCCATCAACATGTTAGGGATCAAAGTAATGAAACAATAGGCTTGGCTGGTTGATCCTTTCAGCCTGAAATTCTATTATTTCTCTTAAAACACTTTCAAACACTTATCCCAATACATTCACATCATGGGATTGAGCTGCATTTTTACGTTGGAAAGAAGGACAAACTATCATGAGAAGTAAGAGTGTCGAGTTTAAGAATAAGAGAGCAATACCAAACTTTTATAGACCAAAATTTGATAATGAAAGAAAGTGTTCAGGGAGACGATATATCTCATGGGTTTTTAATCACTTTGACTCCAACCTAGCTGAAGAAAATCCTTGAGGAATTTTGATAACTTAACTCTCAAATAAACCATATTATGGATTCTGAGGTTTAAAAAGAGGTAGGCTTGTGGAGAATAAATCCCCCCAATAATTACAAAATTGCAATCCATGAGTAACCTAAGAAAATCGACCCACATAGGGTGGCATAAATAGGAAAACTACTCAACAAGGGAATTCTCAACCCATAAGAACAACTTTATTAATGCATTGTGACAAACCAAGGGTCACAAGACAAAATGGTAACTTGCTATTGTGGTTCTTAAAAAAAAAGCCTTTTTGGGGATGTGGGTACTTGTACAACACCATCAATGTGTCTCTTAAACTTCCTTAAACCATGCTTTAATAATGGCCTAAAGAAAAAATTTACTAACAAAGTATTCAACTAATGTGTGAAATTTATGAATATTATAGAGACTTCAATATACTTTTTGATTATAAATATTCACCTGGATACCTTATCTCATGAACAACCTTCAAGAAAAACATTTAGGGAGCATTTACCTTTATGCTTGTAGTTGATAAAAATATTGATATTATTGATAACAGGTACTTTTCACCAACTAAAGGACCTATTCTTAGTCCTAGGGAGGGGCATCAATAGGAACCCAATATCTTTGTGATAAGTGATAAAGGCTACTCAATGTTTTCATGAGTTAGCAAATATATCAAGACAACTAGAAATGAGATAAATGACTAAAATGAAAGGTAGAGAATGTATGTGGAGTCTAGCCCAAGAAACCCTATCCTTTATCAAAGAAACAAACCTTTGAAAGAGGTATTGCCAACCTTAAAATGAAATGGGAATTTACAATTATTAGAATAGCCTTTAAATTAAATAAAGTGTTGTTACTACATTGGAGGTGTGTTATATACCTAGGGGGGATAATATGGGGTACCAAGGGAGGTACCCAGGGTAATAATGTAATAATGAGATGGGCCATAGTAATAAATAAGGTGGTTAACCCATATCATGTAAGGGACCACAAGTAGTTAGTAATAATGTAATGGGCCCATGATATTAGTGGATGGTATGAGGGAACCATGGTAATGATCCATCGTATTGCATGTATGAGGCCTATATAGAGGCTAGAGACTCCACATGGAGGGATGTCAAGAAATAGTGTGAAGAACTATTGTATGAACAAGCATATGGGTTGTGGAGTGTTCTCCTTCCTTAAGGAGTGAATGTATGGTGTTTCCCTACCTTGAGGGTTTGATAATAAAGAAGCATTTCTATCTATTCAGATCTTGTCATTATTGGGTTTATTTATATTTTCATATAATTCCGGGTTAGATCTACAACAATTGGTATCAGACCACTTTCTTGGGCAAAACGGTGGAATTTTTTTTTACTTTTTGCAGGATTTCGGGGGCGTCGAGTTTATAGATCAGATCTGTACATTTTGGTACAATATTTGCAAAATCTGATTGCAGATCTGAATTCTATGTGAAAAAAATACATGATTTCAAAAAAAAATCGGTCAAATCAGAGTCCGGATAAAGGAGATATTGTTGATTTAAAAATCAGTGGGGCTGCAGACAAATTTTCAGGGCAGAGAATTTGCGGCACGGATCTAAACTTCCTGGTGCAATATCTGCAAAATATAACTGTAGATTTGGATTCTATGTGAAAAAATAGCCAATTTCAAAAAATAATCGGTTGAATCGAAGTCCGGATGAGGGAGATATCGCTGATTTAAAATCAACTATTTTTGCAGAAATTTTGGTGACGGCAGGAGAGTTGTAGCACAGATCTAAAATTCCAGTGCCTGGATCAAGATTTCTATCACATGGGTAGATGCAGGATGATTGTTCCATTTCTGAAAACAGGTCATAATAAGGATTCTGAGCAATATTGACAAAACTGTGACAAGTTCAAATTTTTGGCAAGCAAGCAAATTTTTTCTCAAACCCTCTTCATGGAAAAGTTTACTGGAAAAGATGATAGCCCTACTATTGAAGAATTCATACAAAATCTAGCGAACATAATTAGGGAGGGATGGAATTGTATGGTACCACTTTTGTTGAAAGAAGAGGCCGCCATATGGTGGAAATCATTGGGCATCACGAACTTGGCCAAAGTCTCGGATGAAGAAATGGAAAAACTCCTTATGGACAAATGGTCTCGGCCTAGAAAACAAGATAAGGGGAAACATGTGGGGTTATTTCCTACTGGTATATCCTTATTGCAGGTTCATGGGTTGATTCAGAAGGAGAAGATCGTTGTGTCTATAAATCCTAGTTGCAAGCATAATTTTATCAATGTTAATTTGGCAAAAAAATTGCAAGTCCTAGCACAACATATTGAAAATACACAGGTTGATGATAAGGAAGTTCAAATTTATAAGGATTTGAAACTTTCTATGGATAAGTATGTGTTTCATGGTGATTTTTATGCTTCAGATATGGATAACATGGATGTTGTTTTGGGATACCCTTGAATGGAATTAGTGGGTACTATAAATATTAATGTGCAGAAAAAATTCCTGAAGCTTTGGTATAAAAAGAAGAAAATTACATTACAGGATATTTCCATTAATAAGCAGGTAGAGTCCAAGGAGTTTGAAGCAGAAGATGTTACAGGGACTGACATATCAGATGATGAGCAGTTGATGGTCGACAATCAATAACAAACAGAGGCTGAAGCCGAAAAGGTAATAGGTGCTGACACATCTGATGAGGGTTCAGTGGTTGAAGTCATATTGGAAAAGGAGACACCACAACAGGCACCACAGCAGGGTGAATTAAAGAAAAAGACACGGTGGGTTAAAACTTCAACATATCATCACCCACATCACCCCGCAGGACAACCATCAAGATGGAAACCAGGTAGTCACAACCCCCGTATGATGGATAGCGAGAAGCGAAGATCCACCTACTACACATCAAAACAGAAGAGCTGCCACAGTCAACTTCCATATCAAGCGAGCGAGGCACCAGCGAGATCGAGGGTTCACCTTTCTCTTGGATGGCTAGATGCACGTGCATGGGACCAGTGGACTACTCTTTTGAGTAG
>APFE031198746.1:176395-222840 GCA_000404065.3 Pinus taeda
CATTTCTATCTATTCAGATCTTGTTATTCTTGGGTTTATTTATATTTTCATATAATTCCGGGTTAGATCTACAACAAGGTGGAATGACTTGAAGAAGATATTGAAATTAAAAATCAATTCATGGCAAGTCTCAATAGCATGATTAGATTTCAAGAGTTTCATTATGTAGGGTGGCCAAGGCTCGAAACTAATGATAGATGGGAGGAGACACCAAAATAATCTAACCATGTTCAAGGTTGGTGTAGCCCAATTTAAGTGTGATCCGGGTAATTTTTATGGCTTAGATGCCCCTAGATCATAATTTCTTAGACCAAAAAATAGTCCAGAAGTCATGAATACAATAGAAAATAAAACAATATCAATTCATAGAGGAAATATTTACCCATTTTCCACATTATAAGAATAAGGAAGTTTATTAATTAGTTAAATCATAGTTTACTTATTATAAAAGAAAGGAATGTTCTTACTCCTTGGAGAGAATGTTAACATGATGGATCATTTAAATGCTATTATTAAAGAGAGAAAACCAAATCTTTCCATTGTTTATGCTTCCCTCCAAAATTATAAATGGTAATATTAACGATTACCTCTCTACATTTTTGTTCATCATGAGAATAAGAGGATTGGCATGAGTTAGGGTCATAACCCTCTTTCATTAATATCATATTACTTATGGTTATGTTGGTCTAGAGTGTATGTTACAACATGCCTTCTTTATCTCATATTTAGATATAAATGGGAGATTCATTTGAATAAGAATCTTATATTTTGAATTTGATATATCATAAAAGTATGTTTTCCCCTCAAGGAGGATTCTTATTCATTGACTCTATATGATTCTGTCACTTCATTTTTGTTGTTTTCCCAAAATTTCACATAATCAATGTTTTCCAACACTAAATTAGTCAACTCCTTAAATTGGATTTACCAATTGGATAAATATTTCTCTAATTCTTCACTTTCTTCATGAATCATGGATGAGCACTCTAGAGGTTTGGCTAGTGTAGAATTTTTTCCACCACCTCTTGTCATGTAGACCAATATAATATTTACTTAGAATCAACCTTTATTTTTTCTTTACCACACTTTTTAAATCGCTTCAAACAAATCTTCCAATTAAATTTATGAAATTTATAGGTTAACATACATTTTTAAGTTCTTATTTTGGGATTATCATGTAGGCTAACCTTATATCTATTTTACCTCCTTCCTTTTTGAACATTTGAGTTTGAAATTTCAACATGTAATATTTTGGTATGTATTTTCTTAATTACCATAGTTATCACTAATTTTGGATGTAACTAGAATAAATTATAATGTTTTTCCCACACCTTGTTGATTTTAGCACCTACAAAGAGAGAAAACTCTTACTACTGACCATGCATCAAAGTTTTCACATATTCAAGTTCTATATAGAAAAATACAATAATGGATCTAAGAATAATAACCCAATTTTTTTCCTTTAAAAATATCCAAAATATTAGTTAGCAAAAGATTTTCTCAAGTTGAAGACTTTGACTATAATTAAACCCTTATGCCCATAGCCAAAATGAATTCCATTAGCCTTGTTCTATCCCTTATCACTTCACATAAATGAGAGTTCCATTAAATGGATGTTAAATAAACCTTTCATTGGGATTTTCAAGAAGAAATTTGCATGGAAAAACCTCATGGATATGTTTAGAATGACCTAAACCTTGTTTTCTACCTTAAAAATCTATTTATGGTCTTCAGTAAGCTCCTTAGGCTTGGTATGATAAAATGGGTAGTTTTCTTCTCGATATCAACTTTTCTATATGTCATTCTAACCCCAAAGTATATACCAAGAAATTATACCCATCTCACAATACTTGTTATTGATGTCAAGGACCTTATTCTCACTAATAGTGACCCCAAAATTTTAAACCATGTAAATTCCATCTTTATGAAGAAATTTGAAATCACAAAATTATTAAATCTGCATTATTTCCTTGGCCTCCGAGTATTACAAACAAAGGAAGGAATTTCCCTTGCCTAGTATAAGTATGCATGTGGCCCTCTTCACTACATTCATATGGAATATAGTAAACTAGACATGTATCACTTTCAATCTATAGTCTAACTTGTCACAACTTGTACTACACCTAAATTAGATGCCACTTATACTCATCTCAATACTTCCTTTGGTGTTACGGTATATGTAAACACTCAATTAGAGCCGTGGGAAAGTAAGGAAAATGATAGATTAATATATCCAGATTATATTTCAATTTGGGTACATTGTACACATTACAAGGGGCTCCTTTATTGGTTGGTTTCACTAATTTCTACTGATATGGTGATCCTAATGATTGAAATTCTATTGTATCTAATATTTTTAGTCTTTGTTTTAGACTTCTCAGTTGGGCTTATAAGAAGAAAAAAACCCTTTTCTTTCTTTAGAAAAATCACATAACTAAGCAACAATTAATATAATTAAATAAACCATGTGGCTCCAACAAATCCATTTAGAGTTTGGATTTCAATCATAGCATATAACCACACTCTAGAATCAAAATCACAACAAGCTTTCCCCAAAGATCAAAACCAACATCAACACAAAAAACACATTGAGCTACACATGCACTTCATCAGAAAGTTTATCTAAGATCACATTATTGAAGTGCTCATTTTCCCTACATATCTAGGTCATAGGCTATAAGATCCTTGGGCTTGCTATGATAAACTATGGGGGGGACATACTATAATTCATATTTCCTTCTCTTATTGGGGCATTTTTGTAAATCCTTGAATATTATTCCAAGTTTTTTTAAGGGGATATTGTGGTATATTTACACACTTAATGCATGGTTAAAATCAACTTGGTGTAATTTTTCTTAATATGTTTTTGGCCCTATCCCCCATATAGTTTATCATACCAAGCCCACGGAGCTTACTGAAGACCAAGGAATTTTTGGCCCCTATAGTATGGTTTATTCAATGAACCTTTGTGACTTTACTAGGCCTATTTGAGGAGATCAAGTTTTGTTCTGAGTCTACTTATGGAAGGTTTCTTGGTGAACGTTTGAGACATGTTAAAGGCCTATTCGGTCTCTTTGTTAAGGGTGATTCACATTAGCGTCAATCTTGAATGGTAAAGTGACAGTTCTAGAAAGTTACTTTTATTCCCTAGTTCTAATAACTACACAGACTCAACATTAGAAGGATCGACACTTTGAAGCACCTTGAAGGCATCAGAGATACAATAGTGACATATTGCATCAGTAGATTAGATGCAATGACACATATTGCATCAGTAAGGTTAATTATCTTTCTCAAATCTAAAGATTCTGCTAGAGGTAATTGATAGAGATCAAAGGGTTTGAATTTGACTGGTATTAAAAAACTTTTTGATCTAATGTGCTAAGCCTTAATCCTTGATATTTGAATTGAAGTATCTAACATTGGATTATTCTGAGTCTGCTGAGGTAATTTAGAGAAGTAAATTCCTTTCACTATCTAAAGGGTTGTAGAAGATCTATCCATCTAGTGTAGGGGTGGCATATTGAAGGAATCAACACTAAAACATAAGACCTAATCGACAAATTGTTGCAGTAAAGAAAAGGTCAGCTTGTAGTAAAGGCATAACTTGATATCAAAGGCATCATTATATCAACAAATGTAAGGTACATTGTCCAGGGGTTTTCATTGTCACATTAGCTTTGAAATAATTGAAGAAGTCTGGTTTTCTTTGGCACTGAGGGTTACATTGAATATCTATGTAAGTGGATCATTATCCCTAGTATGAGTGCCCACATTTGTTTATCTATTTAATTATCCTATTCAAGGTGGTTGGGTAGTGCAAGTTAGGAGAGTGAATTCTCCTTTAAGTTGTAGCCTAAAAATACTTTAGGATTACAGGGTGGTGCTAGGGCAAGTTGAATCTTGTAGGGTGTTGGAGCATCCTCTCAGTTGTAGCTGATAAAACTAGGGCATTAGAGTGCCCCTCCAGTTGAAGCTAGTAAATTAGGGTGTAGCAACATCCTTTTAGGAGCTGGAGCTTCCTAATAAATTTAACATTTTTTTAGAGTACTTGGGAGTTGGGTCTTCCTCATTAGTTGTGGCTGAAAAATTACTCATAAATTATATTATAGAAGTGTTTAGTGGTTTTTCTCCTTGAAGGTTTTCAACCTAAAAATTTGTTTTGTATTGCTCCTTAAATGTGTTGATTCTTATTGTTATATTGTTCATGCTCTAAAAAATTTATAATTAACTAATTATAAGTGAAATATTGATTCATCCCCCCTCTCAATATTTCCAGTAATTGGCATCAGAGTAGGTTCCTTCGCAAGCAATTTAACCACTAGAAGGGATAGCATGGAGTGCACACAGATCATAGTTCTATTATTTGATGGACAAAAGTATGGACTTCGGAATGGAAGGATGAAATCATATGTGCAAGCACTATGATATGATGTATGCCAATCTGTATTGACTGGATACACAAAACCCTTGACTACTACAATTGATGATGCAAGTAAGAAGCTCTATGATAATAATGCTAAAGCTAGGAATCTTATTTTGAATGGTCTAATAGAATCAGTATAAAAGTAATGCATTGTACATATGAAAAAGATGTTTGGGACAAGCTTGAAAATATATATGAAGGATACAAAAAGGTCAAGGAGGCCAAGTTTTAGAACTTGAAAGGAAAATTTGAGCTGCTAAAAATAAATGAAGATGAAAATATTATAGATTATTTTCTTTGAGTTGATGAAGTAGTAAATTCCATACAAGGATTGGGAGAACCAATTGAAAAAAAAGTGATGGTATGAAGAATATTGAGATCACTTTTAATGAGGTTTGATGCCGAGGTCTTTATGCTAGAATAAAGATCATATTTATGAAAGGTTAGCATGGATGAGTTGCATGGAATACTTATAGCTTATGAAATGATAACAGAGTAGGAGAAACTATCCAAAAGAGAAACAGGTTTTACGACATCCAAGAAGGTAGGGAAAAACAAGTAACAATCTACGCCAAGCCCTAGTTGCAGTGGAAATGAAATCTCAGATGAAGAAATAGCCAACTTTGTGAGGAAGCTAAAAAGAGAAATGGGAAAGTACAAAGGTAAGATCCCCTTAAAATGTTTCAATTGTGGTGAAATTGGTTATTTTTCCTCAAAGTGTCCTTGTGAAAAGAACTTAGATAATAATGATGAAGAGGAATCCCCAAGGAATGTAAAGAAGATACAAGAAGCGAGGTAAAAATAAAGGATTCAAGAAAAGTTTATACTCACAAGAAGATAGCTCTTCATCTAAAGAAGAGATTATTAGTGACAATGAAAATGGCACAAGAAGGGTGTTGTTCATGGCACTAAATGACAAAAAGGAATCCCTCGAAGAACCAGAAGATGAAGAAGAAGAAGAAAGTGAGGTATATCTTGAGAGAGAACTTATCAGTGCTTTAAAAGATCTAAATGTAGAAAGAAGGAATGTCAAAACATTGGAATCCAAATTGAGTGAATTAAAGAACCATACTAAGGGTCTCAATAAAAGGTTGGAAGTGTAAAAAATTATGATCATTGGTCTCAAAGTCCATTTGGAATAGGAAAAGAAAATTGAAGAATATTTTAAAATGGAGTTGGAAGATAGCATCAAGGAAGAAGAGGGTTTGGACGTAGAAATTGTATCTCTATGGAATGAAGAATAGAAGAGGAAAATATAGCATAACTTCACAAATAGCACCAAATTGTTGGATGAAAGTATCAACAGTCAAATATCATGCAGTGACAAGACTAGATTAGGATACAAGCCCATATTTGTCAAAGGATCTAGCTCCACAAAGACAGAAAAATAAGCTTAATAGAAAACATACGCTGACATAGTTAAGGATTCCAAGGAGGAGAGAATCTCTATCAAATAAAAGGCTCAAGGTAAACCAATTTCAAATCAACAATCTACAGTGAATAGATCATAAGGGAAAGGCCTCTGGATAACTATGCAACAACTAATATCTCCTCCCAAGGATCAAGTTATCTTTCTTGGTGTATGCTATTCTTGCAACGATTATGAACATAAGGATATAAACTCTAAATTTTATGATATGGATAGAAGCTACTCCAAGAATGACTATTCTAGAAGATCTCAGGAATATTATAAACAAATTTATAATAGATTTGGACACTTGAGCAATGAAGTAGAATGCTAAAAATGTAACAACTTTTGACATATGACTATATACAGCATGTTAATCACTCCTCCAAAAGAATCATAGTATGTTGTAGAGGATCCTCCAATGTTTAAAGAAAAATGAAATTTGTTTCATTTCTTCAAATTATCAAAGAAATAAAAGTGTATGTTATGTCGATAGTGGTTGCACAACACATATGGTAGGGTATAAGAAAAAAATTGCATCTCTACAGGAAGATAGCAATAAAATGGTCTCATTTGAAAATGATGGATCTAAAAAGGTAATATGAAAGGGTACAGTTAAGCTCAAAAGCAAGAAATCTATAGTGAAATATGTGCAACTCATTGAAAACTTGAACCACAATCTACTGAGTGTGAGTCAAATGTGTGATCAAGAGCACAAATTATTGTTTGACTCAAATAAATCTAAAATAAGAAGGGATAAATTAGGTAGGTTAGTGGCAACAACAACAAGAACTCCAAATGATATATGCACCTTGGATGAGATTGGAAAGGAAGGTTGTTTATTGGTTAAAGAGGATGAAATTTGGATTTGGCACAAAAGAATGGGACACATGAATTTCAACAACCTAGTCAAAATCAACAAAAAGGAAGTTGTGACAGAAATGCCAGAGATTTCAAAACTAGCTAGCACTTCATGTAATCACTGTAAGCATGGAAAATAGACAAGAGTTTTGTTCAATACCAAGAAACATTCCACTTCAAAACCATTAGAGTTGGTACACACTGAAATATGTGTACCAATGAGAACCAAAGGGTTAGATGGTGAACAATACTTTATGCTAATAGTTGACAATGACACCAAGATGACAACAACGATCTTTCTAAAGAATAAATCTAAAGCCTTTGAATCCTTCAAAATATACAAGGAGATGGTTGAGAATGAAACTAATCTAGAAATCAAATTCTGAGATTTGATAACGAAGGGGAGTTCACATATAAGGAATTCCAACACTTTTGTGAGGAATAGGGAATAAGGCGGCGATTCTCAACATATAGGACACCAAAACAAAATGGAGTCATCGAAATAAAGAATAGAACAGTTCAAGAAATGGCTAGTACCATGCTAAATGATTCCAAATTAGGTGATGTATTTTGGGTCTAGGCAGTGGAGACAACAATACACATTCTATATATAGGAATTCTTAGAAGCAATAGTGAGAAGACCACATATGAAATATGGATAGGAAGACCAGCAAATGTCAAGAAGGTAAAATAATTTGGGAGAAAATGCTACATTAAGAGGGAAGATAAGAATATTAGGAAATCTAACTCTCGAGTAGACAAAGGCATATTTGTTGGGTAATCACAAAAGAGAAAAGTATACATATGCTATAATATAAGATTCAACAAGATCATGGAGGGAACTAATGTAACCTTTGATGAAACCAATATGAAGCAAGGATAAAAATATTCAAGGAATGAAGAAATGTGAGAACCAGAGCAAGAAGAAAAGGTTAAGGAAGAAGAAGCAGAAGAGTAAGAGGAGTCAACTACCAATCAAAAAAACAATCACTTGGCACCATCTAAAGCTTCCAAATGCTAGTATTAGAAGAATCATCCATCAAATTAGATTGTTGGTGATGTAAATTCAAGAATAGAACTAAAAGAAGCAAGCTAGAACAAATTCATCTCGCTTTATCATTCATACTTGAGCATAGACATTTTGAAGAAGTTGGCCATGATTAACATTTGATCAATGCCATGGAAGAAGAAATGGATCAAATTGAAAAGAATGAAAGATGGGAATTGGTTCCAAGGCCGAAGGAAAAAAAAAAATTATTGGCACAAAATGGGTCTTTAGGAACAAGTTGAATGAAGATGGACAGGTAACCAAGAACAAAGAAATATTTATTTGTAAGTGATATGCACAGTTTGAAGGAATAGACTTCAAATATACATTTACACCAGTCGTCATGATGGAATCCATCAAGATGTTCTCTGCCTTTGCTTGTTCGAGAAGGATTAAGGTTTATCAAATGGAAATAAAGCCATCCTTCTTAAATGGATAATTGGGGGAAGAAGTATACATAGAACAACCTGAATTTTTTCTACTTATTGGCAAGAAGGATTATGTTTATAGGTTAAAGAATATTTTATATAGTCTAAAGCGGGCTCCTAGAGCTTAATATGCCCATCTGGATAGGTATTTGTAGAAACAAGGGTTTAAAAGAGGAAATGTTGATAGCAACCTATATATAAAGGTTGAACGGGACATCTTGACTATCATTAAAGTGTATGTGGGTAATTTCATCTTTGGAAGCAACAATGACACGCTAAGTAAGAATTTTGCAAAAGCTATGTAGAGTGAGTTTGATATGTCATTACTTCGTGAATTTAGTTTCTTCTTATGACTCCAGATATCTCAAAAACACGATGGCATATTCATCTATCTAACCAGGTACATCAATGAAATGTTGAATAAGTCTCAAATGGAATATAGTAAACCAGTTAGCACTCTAATGGTGATCGGTTGCAAGTTAAGAAAGAATGATATGTACAAGGATGTAGACCAAAGAATGTATAGAATGATGATTGGAAACTACTATATGTAATAACTTTGAGACCAGATGTGATACAAGTAGTTGGATAGGTAGTACATTTCCAAGTAGCACCAAAAGAGTCCCAAGTTGTTGCAGTAAAAAGAGTCCTTTGATACCTCAAATGAACAACAGGTTTTGGTTTATGGTATCTGAAAGGAAATTATTTAACTATCACATCCTATATAGATGCATATTGGGAAATAAGTGTTGATGATTGTAAAAGCACCATTGGAGAAACATTATACTTGGGTAATTGTCTCATATCGTGGTTGAGTAAGAAGTATTTTTCAATCTCTTTACCACAATAGAACCATAATATATAACAGTAATTTCATATTAAACTCAAGTCCTCTAGATGAAGAAAATTTTTTAAGATCTACAAGTCAAGTTCTATGAGCCTGTTCGATGTTTTATGAGAAAACCAACTCTATAAGTCTCTCCATGAATCTTATCATGTACTTAAAAAAAAACACATTCCTATTAAATATCACTTTCTATGGGAATAGGATGCAGAGAACAATATGAAGGTTGAGTACACTGGGACTAAGGAGAAAATTGTTGACATCTTCACCAAACCTCTACCTCAAGAAAATTTTGAGCATCTTCGAAAGAAGATTGGGATTTTACCAAGTTCCCATTGATATGCATTCCACCCAAAATAAAAGGGGAGAAAAGCTTTGCTACAAGAAAAGAGAAGCAGATATTTTGTCATAGGGAGTCACCCTTTTCCATTGATGTCAAAGGCAGAAAGAAAATAGGTCAAGAAGATCAAAGGCATGGAGTTATGGGGAGTAGTGATCGCAAGGGGAGTGCATGTGTTGCCATCAATGACAAAGGTGGATAATGTTGAAATGTGGTTATCATTGATGTCAACCCAAGTTGCCACAGAAGAATCCACACATTTGATGACCCAAATGACAATGAAAATTATTAATTTCAGGGTCAAAGACACTACGATTAGATGGTATTCATCATGTTGATTCCAACCAGATATGGCATATCTCATGGTTCATCTCGATTTGGGAGATATGTTCACTCAAAGTTTGGTACACGCTTCATGTGGTCAAAGTTCTTAAATGTGGCATCTCATCATTTGAAGACCAAGGACTAATCTTATTAAAATTTTGAATTAAATATGTTGTGACAAATGTGCTTGTGGGGGTTTGGGTTCATCTCAAGTATCTTTTATTTTTGATCAAGTCAGCCTCACACTATGGCCCTAAAATACTTATCAAATGTTAAGGTCTGCCTCATTCTATATTGAGTTTTTTTGGCTCCAACGAAATTAAAGTTTGAATTTCATTTTCCCTCCCATTTTGCAAATTCAACTCCATTCAAGCAAGAGTTATTCAACCCTTTGATCAAGTATAAATAGGGATCGAACATCTCTCAATTGTGTATCAAACTAACATTCTTAGGGTCTAAGGCATCTGGGGCCTTTGAGTAATCCTGAAGACCTTAAATTGAAGGTTGATTTTTGAAAACATTTTTGGGCTTGTGGTTTATATCCCTGGGCATGATTTTCATTAGGTTTGAATGTTTTTGTAGGTGGTTTTGAATAAATTTACATGTTAATAAAAGGGTTAATACTTTGAATTCTCCCTCTTTGAAGTTGATCATGAGGAGGTTGATTGAAGGACCTACTCAGCCTATACTTATTTTGCATAACATTTGAGAGATTTATTGCTCTGAAGCAATATTACTCATTTCTTAAGGGTTTATCTATATCTATAATTTTTTTCCTTCTATTAGAAAAAAATTCTAAGGCTTATCTAAAATTCTTGGCTCCTTTCTTTTGAAGAGATTTATGAGGAAATTTGGATTAGATATGAGAATTTATTAAAGTGTTTTATCAGCCTCTTTAGGGAACAAATCTGAGTAGATCTAAGGAAGTTTAAAATTTGGAGATTAAAGCACATTCCCAAGTCTATGGAGGCATCTTGACCTAATCAAATAAATTAAAGATCAGTCATTTTTAAAAAAATGGCCCTAAACTAGGACTTTTGTGGAACATTGAGTAAAACATTGTGACTAATCTAGGGCATGCATACACTACTTTGAGGAAGGAATTTTTGGCCCCTGTAGTAGCGTTTATTCAATGAACCTTTGTGACTTTACTTGACTTGTTTGAGGAGATCAAGCTCAATTTTGAGTCTACCTGTGGAAGGTTTCTTAGTGAAATTTTGAGACATGTTAAAGGCCTATTCGATCTCTTTATTGAGGGTGATCCACATTAGTATCAATCTTGAAGGTTGATCTGACATTTCTAGAAAGTTCCTTTTGTGCCCTAGTTCTGAGAACTATAGAGATTCAACATTAGAATGATCAGCACTTTGAAGCATCTTGAAGGAATTAGAGATACAACAATGAAATATTGCAACAATAGCTTAGATACAACAGTGATGCATATTACATCAGTAAGGTCAATTAGATTTTTGAAATCTAAATACTGTAGCAGGGGTAATTGATAGAGATCCAAGGGTATGAAGTTGTTTGGAATTGGAAGACTTTTTTATCTAATGTGCTAAGCCTTGATCCTTGATATCTGAACTGAAGTAGCTGGAATTGGAGCATTCTAAGTCTATTGAGAAAATTCAGAGAATTAAATTTCTTTCACTATCTAAAGGGTTGTAGAAGATCTAGTCATCTGGTGTAGGGGTGGCATCTTGAAGGAATCAACATTAAAAACTAAGACTTAATCTACATATTGAGGCAACAAAGAAAAGGTTAGCTTGTAGTAAAGGCACACCTTGATATCAAAGGAATCATTGGATTAATATATCTAAGGTACATTATCTATGGGTTTTCATTCCACATCAGCTTTGTAGTTCTTGGAGAAGTTTGGTTTTGTTTGGAAGTAAGGGTTGCATTGAATATCTTTGTCATTGGGTTATTATCCTTGATACGAGATCCCATAGTTGTTTGTCCATTCATTATCATATTCAGGGTGGTTGGGTGGTGTAAGGAAGGAGAGTGAAGTCTCCTTTAGGTTGTAGCCTGAAAATACTTCAGGGTGACAGGGTGGTGTTAGGGAAAGTTGAAGCATCCTATTAGTTCTACCTAATAAAACCAGGGCATTGGAATATCCTTCTAGTTAAAGCTGGTAAATCAGGGTGTAGCAACATCCTTTAAAGAGTTGGAGATTCCTAATAAATTGAATGCTTTTCTAGAGTATTATGGAGTTGGGGCTTCATCCTTAGTTGCGGCTAAAAATTATGTACTCATAAATTATATTAGAGAAGTGCCGGGTAGTTTTTCTGTCGGAATGGCTTCCACCTAAAAAATTCTTATGTACTACTCTTTGAATGTGTTGATGCTTATTGTTATACTATTCATACTCTAAATTTTTTATAATTAACTAATTTTATGTGAAATACTAATTCACCCCCTCTCAATATTTCCAACATTATTTATGTAATTTAGTGTGTTTACTTATCATGCATTAGGATGCATTTATAGTTACATAATCTGATTGTCACGATATGTTTTAGATAAAAAGTGATCCAATACTTCATTTTATCCTTAATACTAAGGGTTATATTGATGTGTGGTTTAACACCTGATTGTTCTGTGATCCCTATTTAAATAGCATGGAGGCTCATTTGTTGATGATCAGTTGTGAGAAGCATATTAATAAATTTATTTTCTCCTTTTACATTAATATATTGCTACAAGCTTCCACATTGGCTAAGGTCATGGACTATTTCCCTTTTTAAGGCTTTTAACCACATAATACACTGATGTATTGATATTTTATTTGTTTGGGTGAACAATTGCTTAATATGTTCAACATATGTGAAAATTTCTTGTTTATTAAACACCTTCTCTAAGAAAGCATTCAATAAGTAAATTTTTCAACCTCAAAAGACCCTCACAAGTATTTTTATGGGGTCAAATGACTAAATATGGTGATTACTTTAAAAGAGAAAAAATTGTGAAGATTATGATTAGATATAAGGTATGTAGTCCATATTGTCTCTTGGGGATATTTAAATATAAGAAAAAAACTATATGATTTAGTTTTGAAAAGTGCCATATGTTATGGGTTGTAATAAGGGTTCATAATTTACTTATAAGGAAAAATTGTGTATTATATTTTGATGAACTTAGTATAAACCTTTATTGGTGTGAAACTATTGCTCGCTTCACCTAAGCACCTATTATGACAAGGAAGAATTCATATATTGCTCAATATATATATATATATAATTATTCTTCATTGTTCATTGACATTTTCTTAAGGCACAATGAAATGCATATAAATATGCATGGGGGTGATAAGTCATGTTCTTGGAAAATTGTATGAATTATCATGCCTACATAAGCATTTCATTATTATATATTAATTACTACATAACATAATGATTATCCTATGACTATTAATGCATGTTATTTATTAAATTATGATAATAAATGTTATATACCTTAAGGTGTATTACAATTATCCCTCTAAAAATTATTTATCCTTAAATATTAGATAAATATAAACTTATTCACATAGAATCAACAATCCTTTAGTGTTGGGATGGGGTCCCTAGGTCAAATTTTGTCAGTTAAGTCAATTTTTGTAATAGTTTTTGTTAAAGAATGTAAAGTCTCCGCGAAATGTGGAAGTGGAGCATGAAGCTAAGTAAGAGTCGAAGGGGCATTAGTCCCTTGTATGGGTAGGTGATAGGTCGGTTTTGAGACTCACCCATGGTCCATGGGCCATGGTATTGTAATGAAAAGGCTATATATAGTTGAGTCATAGAGAGTCTAAGGAGATAAATTTTGGGGAAGAATCATTGTAAGGGAAAGGTGCTAAGACATGAAAGGTTTGTTTCCTATACTTAGGTGAAAGGGGAAGGATCTTGCAGTTGAGTGCACGGAGAACTTGGTAAGTCCGCATCTGAGTGTGCGGGCCCCTGCAGCTGGATGCACAGCGATAAGAAGTTTGTATCTGAATGTTTACATCTTAATAAAGACTATTTTGAGCCAAATCTATGCATCTGCACCTTGTTTATTCATTTCTGTTAAGTTTATGTATCTCCACTCTTTGATTTATTTTATGTGAATAAATGCATAATTTCTGCATGAAACAGATAGATCTATAAATTTTATCATAGTAAGTATAATTAACCACCTTCACGGAGCTCAGGAAGTTGTTATATAGATCTATTGTAGCTGGTTGTTTGGAAAAGGTAGATCTGCGCGACGGCAAATCTAGGTCATAAGGGCTTTAGAATATATAGTTTATTGCATGAAAGTAGTAAATCTATATCTTTTATGTAGGTTAAGTATAATCAAGTACCTTCTCGAAGGTCTGAAGGTCAATTCGATAGGGTTGCATGTAGAAAATCTTATAGACTCACAGGCTAATTCAATTTTCTAAAGCAAGAGACAAGAATCTACTTCTACTCTTTACAGTGGAAGCCCATAAACATCAAGAAAAAAATAATCAATAGAGGAAGAGAATCAAAGGAACATAACATAATAAATATCTAGGGAAAGTGTTGGCTTGATAGACCCTGACCCAGTTTCAGCGTTAAGTAGCCAAGCAAATGCCTACACTACTGGCCCTGTCAGCATCAATCCAGGGAGTGTAGACTGAAGACTCACCTAAAGCAGTATGGGGGGATGCAGGAACCAAGTTTCCACACCCTGAGATGGTTGTTTTGTTGATTATATGCCCTAATCCTTCCTTCACGCAGACCAATAAGCCTTTAGGGCTGATCAAATTATTTCTCTTATTCATCCTTGAAGTCTCTGTGAAATTCTTTGATCATCCTTCGCGGACCCTAGATAGATAGATTCGGCACTTAAGCACCTCTGAAATTACTCTTACTTCTATATTTACTCATATTCTCTTATTTTTGTATTGTCTTAACAGGTAATTATAATTATCGTGTGTAAATAGATATTCTTACTTGCGTTCATATAACAAAGAGAAACATATAGATTCGTGCATCAAAGTAGTATTAAAACATAAACCCAATATTCAACATAACATAATGGCATGCAATCCACAGAAGTAAAATACACAAGTAATTCTAGAATACTTGTCTTTATTGATAATCCAAATTTCCGATACAGACTCTGACTACCTTGTGCACACAATTGCAGGGGTCCGCGCACAACTATGGACTTCTACCCTAGGCCTCTATGCACTCAGCTACAGAGCCTCTTCCTACACTAAGAATCTTTGCTCTTAGCTCTCACAGACCCATCAAATTACTCAGAACTCTAACAAAAACTTATGAATTGACTTAGACTCTTCTAAGACTCCCTTTTTATACAATCCCATGGTCCGCGGACCAAGGGTGGATCTCATCAAGCCAACAAAAACTATCTAAACTAAGGGTAGAAACCCTTTTTGACTGTTTACATATTCGTGCTCCGTGACCACAAAATGAGGAGACTTTACATTATTTACACAAAACTTTAGCTTTTAGCCCCAACACTTGGGATTTTAACCCCAAAATTTACCCCAAGGGACCTGTTTCCAATAGGCCCCCAACACAAATCTAGTGACTCACCCCCGAGTCACTCTACTAGCATGGAGATCTTGTCGTGAAGACCTCCCAACACCACCTATACCACTGCGACTTCGGTGGTGCACTATGTTTCTGCCTCCTTCACCTGCTTGACCAGCTGCTCCGTTGCTAGCTCTGCACTGTCTACCTGTATTTTCTATTGTGTCACCTGTAGACTGGCCAATTTCCCTTCAATGGAGATAGTGAGTACATAGCTCTAGCGAAGGCCCCAATTTGGCCTTGAGTACTGTCTCCTTGTGTTTAGATGCATCCACCTGTTCTTTCAGTGCCTTTTCTTCCTGTAGCTTTGCTAACCTTTGTGTAATCGTGACAGTGCGCACCATCGCTTTAACCTCATCATATCTCTATTGCAGCTCCCGTGCCTCTGTTTCTAGCCTCTGCTTAGTGGGATCCTCCTTTAGGTTGGTGACTAGTTTGAGTTACTACTCGAAGAGTGTAGTTCACTCCTTCACAACGGAATATATAGCTACTACTGCATCTTTGACAATAGCCACGCGCTACTCTTTAACCTTTGGTGGAGTCGAAGGCTAGGCCCTCAACTCGAGCTCTGTAGTTTTAAGGTTCATTCAAACTTAACCTTAGCCATCTCTGTTCTCACTTCGCACACACCGATAACGAGCTTCTGAGCCCACCCCCCCCCCCCCCCCTTGCTCCATTTGGCTATTTTCCCACTATCAAGTCATAAGCAGTGACCATAACACTCACTTTCTGACTTCCCTACGTAGTCCCTTCTTCGATAGTGTAGCTCCCGATGCATTTCTGTTGACACTATGACATTGCTTCATTCTGCACAGTTGCCCAATCGTGCAGCTCCACAACTTGAGCAGTGTAGTTTATAGTCTCGCGCCTCCTTTCAGCTACCTAGAGTGCTAAGACTATGCTTCCATCATGTAATCATCTAGTCATATTGCCAATGTATAGCTTGAATCAGCTTCCATTCACCTCCCTGGGAATGGCTCTCCATTCAACTTTACCAACTTAAATGCTCCACCATTGGTAATATCCTTGATGACATAGGGCCCCAGCCAATGCATTTGAAATTTTCCTGGAAATTTATCAAACTTGTTGTCATATAATAGAACTAAATCATTTACCTTGAAGGTGTGTAGTTTGATGTGTCGATCATACCATGCCTTTTCCCGCTCCTTTTAAACTTGTTGATGGAATCTATCTAGAAATCTATCCTCTTCAAGCTCTGTTAGTTGTACGAGCCTCTCCTCCAAGGCTCTGCGATCTACCATTCCTATGAATGCCATTATGCGCGGACTAGGTATAATGTATTCCATTGGCATCAGAGCTTCTACGCCATAAACTAGTCTGAACGGAGTTTGTCCAGTCAACTTCTTGCAAGTCATTCTATAATCCCATAGCACTGTGGGCACACATACATCCCAGTCATTTCTTTGAGTATTGCAAACCTTTGTTAGCACACTCTCTGATATTTTAGTAAATGCTTCCACCATCCCCTTAGCCTGCGGATGATATGGCATGCTCTTCTGATGGTAAACCTGAAATTCCTTCATCATCGCGCTGATCGTCTCATTAAGAAAATGTGTACCGCAATCACTCATTAAAATTTTTGGACATCCAAACCTTGTCAGCACGTACTCAAAGATGAATTTTTCTGATGTCACGCTTGTACAATCCTTCACAAGCTACGCCTCCACCCATTTGGTTAAGTACTCAGTCGCGGTGATGATGTACCATGCACTTGTCTTCTTCCCTGGAGGCTGAATTGGTTCCACAAAGTTAATCGCCCACTTCTCGAAGGGCTGTAACAATATCAATAGATTCAATGGTATCTCATCCCTGCGCAAGGATCTTCTAATCCTTTGGCATGCGTCGGATGCCCTATAATATGCTTTTGAATCCTTATGCAAGGTTAGCCACCACAACCCAGCGCATAGAATATTTTGCGTTGTTGCTTTTCCTGCATAATGACCTCCCACGGCTTCGCCATGAGCCTCCATGAGGATGTTTTTTCATTCAAACCCTGGCACATAACATCACAATATTTCATCTGATCCCATTTTGTACAAGTGCCCTGCAATGATAGAAACGTCTGTCACGTGTACCACCTGTTCCTTCTTTTGTTGACTTGTATATCCTTCTGAAGCCGTTCTTGTCATGAGGAAGTGTATAATATATTCAAATTGGTTGTCCGTGACATGCACTGTAAAGAGTTGCGTGTCAGGAAATCCTTCCTCAAAGTTAGTAGGCTCTTCTCTAGTTTCAATTCAAAACAGATAATCCGATCCTGCATTCAATCATCCTGGTTTCATACTGACTTCAAAGTCATAATCCTGGAACAACAATAACTACCTGCATATCTTCCCCCCCAACACAGGCTTGTTGACTAGGTATTTCAATGCAGAATGGTTTGTATACATCTTAAAATGTCTGCCCAATAGATAATGCCTAAACTTCTAGAGCACGTACACCATAGCTAATCCTTCGCGCTTTGTCATGGAATATTTTTCTTAGATTTGGACAGCTTCCTACTTGCGAACGCTATAGGGTGATCCAAGTTCCCTTCATCGGCCTGTGTTATTACTGCTCCCAGTGCAATACATGATGCATCCACATGCACATTAAATTCCTTCTTCCAATCTGGGAAGACTAGGATTGGCGCAGTGACCATTTTCTCCTTTATCACATCCAAGATCTTCTAGCATTCTTCATTCCAATAGAATGTAACATCCTTCTTTAATAGTTTTTACATCGATGCGGTGATCTGGGCATAGCTCTTGATGAATTTCCTATAGTATCTTGTATGCCCCAACGTTGTGCACAACTATTTCACACTCCTTGGTGCTTCCAAATTGATTATGTCTGCGATCTTCATAGGGTCTACCATCAAGCTTGTTCTACAACCACATGACCTAGCAAGAACGCAAAAGGGACACAAAACAAGAATTTCTTCAGATTAAGCATTATCTAGTACCTTCGACATGTATCTAGCATCAAGCACAGACTTTCCACATGGCACTTTACTAATCCAAACATTGTCTAATCATCAAATTATACCTCCAAAAATTTGTGAATGAAATCCTTCAACGCTACGATGACTATGTGTGAAAAAGATCATCGACACATTCTTCATCCCAAAATGCATCACCCCATACTGGAAGCATCCCCATTCAGTTGCAAAGGTCGTCTTACTTCTATCCTCTAGCGCAATCTTCATCTGATGGTACCCAGAGAACCCATCAGTGAACGGATATGCTTCTTGGCCGCCAACATTATCTAGGACCTCATCGGTGAATGAAGTTGGGAAGGGATCATGCACGTAGGCATCATTCAACTTCCCGAGACCTACGCATATCCTTATTTCTTCCTTTTGCTTCTTTTCCTGAACTACTATTGGGCTCACCCAATTAGATTCTTCCACCGATTCCATGATACCTACCGCAAGCATCTTATCTAACTCTAAGCGGACCCTTTCTTTTTGAATTGAGGCAGTAAGGTCTTTGCTTCACATGTTTTACGTCTTGTTTTAGGGTGATGTTCATGACACCCAGGTCTCCTATTATCCCTTTTAGATCTGAAAATTTCGTGGGGAACAAATCCTAATATTCGTGGATTAATTTGGCGACCTTGTCTACCATTGCGTCATCCCAGTAGTCCCCAATCTTTGCAAACTTCGGCTCTGCCTCCATGCCAATGTTCACCTGTCTAGTTTTTAGCAGCTTGGATATGTTGGGGTTCTCTAGTTGTGGTCCTTCAACTTTTTCGTGACCTTCAGTCTCTGGAATATTAATCTTCCTTGAGTCTTCGTCTTCTTCTTTCGCTATTACATTGTAGCACTCCCCTGCATGGCTCAGCTGAGTAGTCCAGTCAGGTTGAATCAAATCTAAAGGATCCTGTGGTATCCTAAAAATTGCTGCCTTAACATCCTACGACTCTTCATCGATACTTTCAAACCCATCCTCAAAGTTGAACATAATAAAAAATCCTTGGTGCAAAACATCCCATTCTTCAGTTCCATGGCGGAGTTCCGTCTCCAAGTACCAATTCATCGATATAACATCCAAGGTGTGACAAAAAATATGTACCCACTTTGGCTGAGGCTTCGCTCCATACGCTTTAGTCCATTTGGCCAAATGGTCATGAGGATCATTTCTCCCATCATATTTTTCTGTTAGTCATACTTGTGGGTGACCAAACCGCACTCTCATCATTTTTCTGTATACACGCCAATCATAAAAAATGTCCTTGTGAGTGCCCAACCATCTCGTAGGTGTAGTGCACAGTGCCCAATCCAGGGCCTAGAAGCGATGTTTCTCTGGCACTTCTCTCTCAATTGCATCCAAAAAGTGATCAACATCAATTAAACCGTCATAGTAAGGCAGATTTCTTACCTCTGATGATACACAGTGCAATGACTTGGTCATCATATTAGAATGCAGCATAGATACTTCATGTAGTCAATTCTGCCAGTACTCTAGTTCTTCATCTGAATCTGATGTGCAGGAACTTTCATGGTCCCATGTAATACGTCCATCTGTTGCCAGATTCACCCAATCCTAATCTCGCGTCATTATCTTGTAAATCTTGTCCAAATCATCATCACTTTCATAATCGTGGGCCGGTTCAGTAAAGCACGATCCTTCTGCAGGGTCCAATGGCACCATTACATGGAGAAATTTCTTCTTAAATCTCATCTTCCTCTTCTTCAAGTTTATTACCCCATTCATGTTAGTGGCCCAATCGATCCCAAGGAGCGTGGGGTAGGGATTTTTGTCATCCACAATCTCTATCACTTCAAAATTATCTAATGCGCTCGTACCTTCGATATCAACTATTACCCCCTGCAACCTCGCCATTGGGATGATTTTCTACTGATTCACCATCCTTAACTGAATCGGAGACCACTGTAGCATAGGTCTCCCCATTCTCTCCCATGTCTGTTTCGACAAAATGTTCGCATCTGACCCCAAATCTAAAGTAACTTGATCCATCTCATATTCTCTTATCTGCCTGGTGAGTCTCATCTCACGTCTAGTTCTTGCCTTACGCTTACCAAGATTTCTAACTACACGTGGTACGTTAGTAGCATTTTCCTTGCCAACGCACATATTGATTAGCTCCTGCAGTCCCTTCATAGCCTTGCTATCGCGTAGCAATTTCATGCAAGTCTCCAAGAACGTGGTAATCATGGATAGGTCCATTTCTTCAGCAGGCTTCTCTTGACTCCCTGAGGTAGAGAGCTCAACAAAACTTTTCTTCACTTCCATAAATGTTTCTTTTGCACGTTCTAGATCAAACCTGGTCTCCCTTTCTGGCACTTTGCAGACCCACTCACCTTTTTGAGGCTTCTTCCTCTTATCCTCACCAGTCGCTGCTCCACTCCAGAGCACAATAGTTACCTTAGGATATTCTTCGCAAGGCTCATACCTCATCATCTACAGGTTCTTAGTCGGTTGTTGAGGTTGCGCTCCCTTCTTTTGTATCTTAGCTAACAATATAGGGAAATCCTTTGTTGCATGGTCAAACTGAGTACAATAGCAGCATGACAGCCACATTAGATTCAGGTAGTCTTGCGCGTAGTGTCCTAGTCCGCCACAATTGTAACAAATAACTTGCCCTCGACCTCTACCAGGTCCTCCCCCACCTCAGCCTCGTCCGTGTCCCTGATACTCACCTCACACTCCTCTACTACCTTGGTACAGAGGCCGCATTTCTGCCTATACCTTGTATGCAGGAGTCTTGTCCATCATTAATTCATAACTGTAGCAATTGCACTCATCATGACCCATTGATTGACAGAAGTTGTAGAAGAGTTGTTGCAGTGTCTGTACGAATTTCTACAGGAAATGGAAATTTCCTATCGCATGTTTCCTAGCTACCTGACAGATAGCACACCATAGCACAGACCCTGTACTTGGCCTTGCCGCAGCTGCAACATAATTTTTGAAAACTAGATAGTGATCTTTGTCATGCCCCTACCTTTTTCACTTTAGGCACCACACCTCTTCGCGTGCCTTTGGATGATTTGTTCTGTCTTTTTTAAGACTCTACATTACGAGGCAAAGGTTCTGCAACTACGCATGAATCTGTTGAACTCCCAGATTAACATCCTGCATTGGTGTCTCATGCAATCTCATCGCAATTTCCAGAGCTTCCGCATGGGTCCCAATATTCTGTTATGATAGCAAAACCCTTGGATGAGACAAGAGTGAGGCTACAAAACATTCGCAGTGCTGCCCATTAGTCAGATTCATGTTAGCCTCACAGATCGTACACTTCAATCTTTGATCCAAATCCCAGGGTGTCTCACCAGGTTTCATCATGATCCCTTTGAATCCCACAATTTATTGCGCTTCGGACTTAGGTCTACTGAACTCCTTATTCAGCGCAGTTTGGATATCTGCCAACATGGACATTGGGTTATCTGTGTAATACTTAATATACCAAGTTAGTGCATAGTCCTACAAAGCACTAACCAACGTTGATTTCTTAATTCAATCATCCGTGATACCCTAATATTCCCATACAGCCTTCACAACGAACCAAAATTGGTCTGGATCTTCATTTCCCACACCCTTGAACACAGCTATCTTTACGGAGTTCGCCATATTAAACGGTGATGAAGGTGGGGGTGGTGTGGGTGAGGGTGTAAGCAGTGGAGGTGAAGATGGAGGTGGTGTGGGTCGATGAGGTATTCGCGGGAACCCTTGCTTTATCAACTAAATAACGCTCTACGGAGAAGCCTATGATGCTCCCTTGTCATCACTTAGAGGAGGTTCAATTAGCATGCTATATTCAGGGCCTTTTCTTACTCCGTCCTTGAAATTCCTTCCACTTCATGTAGCCCCAAACATCAAGGCAACTGCATAACCTACTTTTCACATAATATCATATTAATCCAAGTATTTAATGATTTTAAATACTTACCTCGTGGCCCTTTGAAGAAGCGGTGCTCTAGTTCGTTGTAACTCACCGAAGTATCGACTGTGAACTCTGTCACAAATCCTCCTATGATATGATCAAGCCAATGATCGATAGCGTGCGCAATATTATCTTCAGAGGCTTCCAATCTCCACATTAACTCCGGGGTCCAGACAATTGGATCATTAAACCTCCACCTTCCTTGGTTGTCTGCCAACTTCGTGATCCACTTGTATAATTCAATGGGAAGGAACATAAGAAGATTTCGTGTATCTCTATGTATAGATATCTGTCCAACTACTGTTCTTTCATCAATTGCAGATTCTTGTTTTCCTGCACCGCGAATTTGTGGATCTTTCTATCCAACCAATATTCGTTCACTTTCTTAGTTGGATTCCAATGATGTGACATCACACATCTCGTTATGCAGATCTCAGTCTCAACAACAGAACCATTTGTTGGCTTGATGGGCCCTAACCCAAGTTCAGCATTAAGTAGTCAAGAAAATCCCTACACTATTGGCCCTATCAGCATCAATCCGTGGAGCACGGACTGAAGTCTCACTCAAAGCAGTATGGGGGGATGCAAGAACCAAGTTTTTTCACCCTGAGATGGTTGTGATGTCGATTATATGCCCTAACCCTTCCTTTGCACACACTGATAAGCCATTTAGGTCTTATCAAAGTATTTCTCTTATTCATCCTTGAAGCCTCCATGAAAGTATCTGATCATCCTTTGCGGACCCTAAATAGATAGATCCAGTAGTTATGCACATTTGTAATTACTCTTACTTCTATATTTACTCAAATTCTCTTAGTTTCGTATTGTCTTAATAGGTAATTATAATTATCATGAGTAAATAGATATTCTTACTTGCGTTCATATAACAAAGAGAAACATATAGATTCGCGCTTCAAAGTAGTATTAAAACATAAACCCAATATTCAACATAACATAATCGCATGCAATTAACAGACGTAAGATACACAGGTAATTCCATAATACTTCTCTTTATTGATAATCCAAATTTCCAGTACAAACTCTGACTACCCTGCACAAATAGCTGCAAGGGTCCGTGTACTTAGCTGCGGACTTCTACCCTAGGCCTCTGTGCACTTAGTTGTAGAGCCTCTTCCTATGCTAAGAATATTCGCTCTTAGCTCTCACAGACCCATCAACTTACTCAAAACTCTACCAAAAACTTATGAAGTGCCTTAGACTCTTCTAAGACTCCCTTTTTATATAATCCCATGGTTCGCAGACCAAGGGTGGATCTCATCAAGATGACACAAACTATCTAAACTAAGGGCAGAAACTCTTTTTGAATATTTACATCTTCGCACTCCATGACCACAAAATGCAAAGACTTTACATTCTTTACACAAAACTTGGGCTTTTAACCCCAAAATTGACCCCAGGGGACCTATTCCCAACAAAAAGTCACAACTCAAAACCCCGCTATTTGTTTTGTATTAATTTGGAAAATCAAGATGAAATTACAATTCTTGTTCTCTCTATAACAATCCTAGCACTCAACAAATTCAATCTCCAACTCATAAGCAAGCTTAAGGCCAAAGCTTAGCCTCTTGACAAGCTCTCTGAGTCTCTATTCCAATGTGTAATTCCTATGAAGGATAGCTTGTATTTAAAGGGAAATAAAGCCTCTAAAAATAACACAATCCATCAAGGATCACTTCCTAATTGCATGCACTATTAGTGCAACTCAAAAAAATCGAAAACAAATAGTACACTGTCCATGCACTCTAGTCTCAACTAGTTCTTTCTCAGAATTTACATGCATGAGTTTCTGATAAGTAAATATTCAGTTGACTAGAGTAGCACTGGTGGAGTTCATTAGTGTCACCACTGACTATTAACTCACTATTAGTTCTCTCAATCAATTTGAGAACTAATTTAACTGAACTAACTCATGAAACGGAGTCTTCTATTTTACAACTCACAAGCCACATTGGACTCCTACAAAGTAGGGAGAACATATACATGACTTCCAAAAGACTTCCAACTCAAATTTCCTAAGTTAAGTAAGTTTAATAAACTTAATTTAACTATTTAAAGTTGTTATGAGAATATAATTCGAATTTAATTCACAGTTTAATTCAAGGACAAATTAAACTGGAATTTCTTGTTTCTGTTTCTCAACATTGTCATAGTTGATAGTTGGAAGGGATGGATCTGCGCAAAGGAATCTTTAAGCTATAATAACCTTAGGAATACCATCACACATTCCTCTGGATGAAGAGTCCTGGTTCTAGCATCCCCCAATACTTATTCGGGTGAGACTGCAGCCTGCGCTACACAGGTTGTTGTCGAAAGTGCCAGCAGTTAGGGTTTTGTTGGTTCACGTGATTAACTTTGAACCTAGGTTAGGCCCCCTTAAGCCAACAAATGGTTATGTTATTGGAACTAGGATCAATCTGAGGAATGCGTGATGTCGAATGTGTGTTGTTTCCTTTTCCTGCTCTGCGACAGCCAATTTCTTAATCTTTGCTGAAGTTGTCGCATCCTCTGGAATGTGTAGTTCTGGTACTGAAATACACACCTGTGTAATTTCTTCTTCGAGGCTCTAGATTCACATTGTGATCTCTTCCTTTTCCTTAAGATCCTGAACCTTTTCGGTGAAGATCTGCTCATTGTTCATTTTGACTTCGTTAATCATCGATAGTGCACAATGCTCTCTAATCCGAAGCTCATATGAGACCCCCTAAGACCCTCTTACTCTTCATGTAATGTTCCTTCTAGAAAGGGAATGACTCTAAGGTCCAGAGTTTGTTCTGGTTCCATTACGCTCATTCTCACTTGTTGTAGGTTCACTTGAACCCTGTTCACTTGTCCCACGCTCGCCTAAATGTTTCCTGCTTGAATCTGCAACTCACGCAGATCCTTCTAGAAACTCCCTAGCATCTGCATGTAATGCTGCTCAAATTGAGTCCACAGATCTATCATTATGTCTCTAACCTTATCCCCGATCTCATCCAAGTCCCCCTCAGTGAGGATCATTGGATCTGCGTGTGCTTGCTTGTTCGATTTTTGCTTCTTCCTGGGTCCAGAAGTCGTCTCCTTAGTCCACTTCTACAATTTGAAGTGAGTGTTTTGCTCATCAAACCCGCCTCCTTCCTGCTCGGACTATTCCTACTCTTCAGTATGCTAAGAATTTGATGCTTTGACTTCTCTGTGGCATCTTTTGCAGCGTGCTCTTTATCAGCAGTTGCCTTAGCAACAGCTGCTTTAGTACCAGCTTCTTTCTTCTTTTGATCGGCCAACTCCCGCACTATTGCCTATGCTACTTCTTTCTATTTCTTCACCGCTGTCATCTACATGAAAGGGCTTTCTCCACCTTTTCTGGTACGTACACCAATATCTGTGGGTTGTGTCCACTCTGTTGGCCATGTTCCCACAATCTCGTGTACATTGGCCTCTATAACTAGGTATGGCAATTTATGCCATATCTTCTTAGGGTATTGCCTCGCGCAGACGGATACATTATAAAAATATTCCTTAAATTCTACAAAGTCCTGCAAATGCTCAAATAAGGTTGAAGACAACCTTTACCTCTGACTGATTACCATGTGAAGGTCTATCTCGACGAGTATCCAGAATACTTTTTATTCTATGATCCTCCCCAGATTCTTCGTTGCCCATGGAGAATCGAACTTCGCTGCCTCTAGAAAATTCTCATCCTGTGAAGGGAATTGACTATCATCCAAAAGTTGCCATGCAATGAGTACAATCAATAGTAGGAGCCAAGCATAATGAAATGCCTTGCTTTCATCCTGCGCTTCGCGGCAATTTGCTAAGAATTCCTTATAGTGGTATTGCGCCCAGTTGTACTGCACCCCCCTTTGCGCACTGGATAGCCAATGAAATTATTGGCACCAGAACCTTGCCAGTGCAACATTTAATCATGATCTTCCCGACCAAAATCTGAGTAGCAAAATGCACCGCTGGGTCTGTAAGAGAGCGGAGAGAGTATCCGTGCGACTTCTTGACCATCCCAAACTCAGTTTTCATTTTATCTGCAAGTTCCTTCTCCTTGCTTTTGCCTCTAAAATCCTTGGCTGGATCCACCCATTTATAGGGAAATTTCATAATTATGTGGACCAACATATCTGTTATGGGGATGGGTTCACCTAACCACAAACACCCATCATGCACCAACGCAAGAAATTGGTGCACACAGAAAGTATTGATAATCAACCTGTGAAAGTGTAGCACACACAGAATATGTAGCAATCTGGCCTACTCAACCCCTTTTACCCATTTCATTGGTTCTAGTTTTGTGACCTCAGTCTCTTCATAGTAAATCTTGGTCATGTACTTATTGGTGGCCAAATGCAGAAATTTCTCTTGATCGGAAAGATCCCAATCCTCTAGTTTTAACACAAGGATACATGATAAGAGTGTGCGTTCAAATACCACTTCTTTCGGTAGTAGCGGTGTAGAGACCATGAATTTCGCGTTATCAAGGTCCTTTGGAACCTTCGCTTTCCGTTTTTGTGGAGGGATATACTCTAGGAGCCTAGTGAGATGCTCTCCCTTGTCAACATCCAATTCCTCAACTCCATCACCGATTTATGTGTCCAATTCCATGGGTTTCATACGACTACTTTTCCTTGTCCATCCTCCCTTTTTGCCAAACCTTCACGGGGTTCTTCCTCAATGACTTCCTCACCGGTACAGGTTGTGGTTTCTTATACTTCTCCTTAGCATCATACTTCTTCGGCCTAAGCGACCGTGGCACCATAGGCACATATGGCATAGCTTCCATTGCTGCAACTTTAGGCATTTCCACTTGAGAGATAGTGGGTTCGCAACTAACAAGCTCAACATACATCTGTTCTAGGATAATCTTTTGGTTCCACTCAGGCAGTCTCACAAATTTCGGGCTTGCAACTAAATCCTCCCAAGTTTGCCAATTCATAGAGTGAAAACAATAGGGCTCATATGCGATTTTCAGAAGGAAAAGTGTTCTACCGCAAACCAACATGCCAGATTTATAGGCAATTTCGAATTCAAATCTGACCATTTCCTTCATTTTCTGATCATAAATGCATCTTTGGCAGCAGATCTCCAAATATTTTTACCATAAATGTTTCCTTCCCACTCCTCCTAATGGGATTTTCAATATCCATTCATGAACAGTGACTTCAATGGCTACCTTTCGACCCTGCTGCGTGGCACTGACCCCCACGATGCAACTCGTCCATCGTAGCTTCTTTTGTTGTATATTTTCTATTGTACTCCTTATGTCTATCATGAAACTCCCTTACTGCGTTTTCATTTTCTTCGGGCAGTGTAGTTTATAGTCCCGCTCTCCCTTACAGTTGCCTAGAGTGCTAAGAATGTCCTGCTACCATGTAGTCATTGCACAGGGGCAGGATCCCTTGTATACAACTTTAACCGACTTCCATTTAACCTTACAAGGAACAATTTACCACTCAACTTTGTGAGCTTAACTGCGCCACCATCTGTGATTTCCTTAACAACATATGGGCTTAACCAATGCATTTGGAATTTTCTAGGAAACTTTTTGAACTTACTATCATAGATCAAAACCAAATTGTTCACCTTTAAAGTGTGCAGTTTAATATACCTATCATGCCAGGCCTTCTCACATTCCTTTTGCACCTGTTGGTGAAATCCATCTAGAAATCGATCTTCTTCTAAATCCAATAACTGTGTGAGGCACTCCTCCATAGTCTCGTGGTCTGCCATCTCAGTCAATGATGTAATCCATAGACTTGGTATAATATACTTGATTGACATGACTACTTTTATCCCATAAACCAGTCTGAATAGGGTTTTTCCTATCATATTATTACATGTCATCCTATATGCCCATAGGACTATTGGTATGTGCACATCCCAATCATTCCTCTTCGCATTACAAACCTTTTTCAATGAATTCACTAGAATCTTATTGAATGTTTCCATTGTACCATTTCCTTAGGGATGATAGGGAATACGCTTTTGATGGTAAACCTAGAATTCTTCAAGCATCGCACCAATTGTTTCATTTAGGAAATGCGTACCCCTGTCACTCATCAATATCTTACAGCACCCAAACCGTGTTAAGACGTATTAAAACAAGAACTTCGCAATTGTAGAAGCATTACAGTCCTTCATTGGTTGTGCTTTTTCCCATCTTGTCAAATGCTCCATCGCAGTAATAATTTACCACGCACATGTCTTATTCCCTGGTGGCTATATTGGACCTATAAAGTCAATAGACCACTTTTCAAACACTTGTAATGAAGTTTGAAGATTTAAAGGTAATTCATCCCTTCGCAGTGGATTTCCTATCCTTTGACAAGCATTACATGCCTTACAGTATGCCTTAGAATCCTTATGCATTACTGGCCACCATAACCCTGTGCGCAGAATTTTTTGTGCAGTCGCTCTACCTGCATAGTGTCCTCCCACCACTCCTCCATGTGCTTCGGCAAGGATACTAGCATGCTCAAACTCTGGGACATATTGACGCAATATTTCATCATTCCCATATTATACAAATGTCTCGCTATAACAGAAAAATAAGCAGCACGAACCACTAGTTCCTTCTTCTGTTGAGTAGAATAACCTTCCTTAGTTGTTCCAGTAGTTAGAAAGTGTATTATATCAGCAAAGTGGTCATCCGTAATGTGCACATGAAATATTTGTGCATCCGTCAATCCTTCATCCAAATTAGTTGGCTCTTCTCATGTCTCAATTTTGGATAGATGATCTGGTCCCGCATTCAACTGTCCATGCTTCACAATCACCTCGAAGTCATACTCTTGAAACAGTAATAACCACTTGCATATCTTCCCCCCCAGCACAGGCTTATTAACTAGGTATTTGAGACTGGAATGATCTGTATACATCTTGAAATGTGCACCCAAAAAATAACATCGAAACTTCTGCAACATGTAAACCATCGCCAACCCTTCGCGCTCTATAGTGGAATAGTTCTTTTCATTTTTTAACAGCTTTCGAATTGCAAAGGCTATTGGATGATTAATATCACCTTCGCCAGGCTGGCTCAACACTACACCCAACACAATACATGAGGCATCTACATGCACATGGAACTATTTCTTCCAATCCAGAAATACTAAGATGGGCGCAGTCGCCATCTTGTCCTTTAACACATCAAGACTTTGTTGACTCCTCATCCCAACAAGAAGTTGCATCCTTCTTTAATAGTTTCTCCATCGATGTAGTTATTTGGGCATAAGACTTGATAAACTTACTATAGTAGCCTGTGTAGCCTAGTGTTGCACGCAGCTAACATTCTTGGGAGTTTCTAAATTCACAATCATAGTGATCTTCACAGGGTCCACCATGAAGCCTTGCTTACATACTACATGGCCTAGAAAAATTCCAAAACGCACACAAAATATACACTTCTTCAAGTTCAGCATGATCTAGTATCTGTGACATGTATCCAACATGAGGCATGGACTTGCAATGTGGTGCTTCACCAATCCAAACACAGTCCAGTCATCAAAATATACCTCCAATAATTTATGAATGAACTCCTTAAATGTCGTGATTACTACCCTGGAGAAGATTATGGGCGCATTCTTAAGCTCGAATGGCATTACTATATACTGAAAGCACCCCCACTCAGTCGTGAAGGTTGTCTTGTTATGATCCTTCTACACGATCTTAATCTGATGGTACCCTAAGAACCCATCAATGAATGAATAGGTCTCCTATCCTCCAACATTCTCTAACACTTCATCTGTAAATTGTGTTGGGAACGGATCATGCACACATCCATCGTTCATATTTTTGAGATCCACACATATTCTAATTTCATCTTGCTATTTCTTTTCTTGGACAACCATTGGGCTCACCCAATCGGATTCTTCTACTAACTCAATAATTCCAGCCTCCAATATTTTGTCCAGTTCTTTGCGCACCTTTTATTTATACTCCGGATTAAGCTGATAAGGTCTTTGATTTACGAGCTTCACATCAAGTTTCAAAGTAATTTTCATTATTTCCAAATCTCCTACAATACCCATCAGATCCAAGAACTTTGTGGGGAATACATATTGGTATTTGCGTAGCAGTTCAGCCACCTTGTCGACTGTATCTTCATCCCAATAGTCTCATATCTTCGTGAACTTGGGTTCTGCATCGAATCCAATATTTACTTGTTGGGTTTTCAGTGGCTCTATTACATCAAGATTCTCAACCTTAGGTCCTTCAACCTCGTGCTGACCTTCAGTTTCTAGAATGTTTATTTTTCTTGGATCATCTTATTCTTCTTTAGCAGTCACATTGTAGCATTCTAGCACATGGCACAGCTGTGTACTCCAGTCTGGTTGTACCCATTCTATTGATTCTTCAGGCATTCTAAAGATAGGAACCTTAATCTCTTGGAGCACTTCATCAATGCACTCAAACCCATCCTCAAAGTTGAAAGTTAATAAGAATATTTCCCTCAAGATATCTCGTTCAGTTGTTTTGTGGCACAACTCTATCTCTAGGTACCAATTCATAGGGATAGTGTCTAAGGTATGGCAGAAAACATGTACCCACTCTGGTTGAGGTTCTTCACCCCAAGCTTTAGTCCACCATGCCAGATGTTCGCGTGGGTCATCCTTCCTGTTGTACTTATCATTCATCCATGTGTTAGCATACCTAAACCTAATCTTCATCATCCTCTTATATTCCTTCCAGTTAGCAAAGCTTTCCTTATGCGTACCCCACCATCAGGCAAGCGTAATGCACAGTGCCAATCCAAGTGCCTGGAATCATTATTCCTCAGGAAACTCCCTTTCAAACTCATCTAAAAAGAGATTAACATCACTTAAGCCATCATAATGTGGAAGCTTTCTTGCCTCAGTAGATTCACACCACAATGATTTGGTGATAATATTGCAACGCGGTGTAGATACTTCATTCAACTGGTTCTTCCAGTGCTCGATCTTCGCATCTGAGTCTGAGGTACAGGAGTTATCCCTATCCCATGTAATTTGTCAATCGGTAGTAGGATTGATCCAATCCTCATCTCGCGTTGTGATCTTGTATATCTGGTCTTGATCGTCATCATCCTCCACAAAGTCACGAACAGGTTCAGTGTAGTGCACTCCTTCAGCAGGGTCTAGTGGCACAATAACCCAGAGAACCTTCCTCTCAAATGTCATCTTCCGTTGCTTCAGATTAATCACAGCATCTATATCAAAGGCCAAACCAATTCCTAGTAGTGCAGGATACAAATTATTTTCATCTACTATTTCTATTTCTTCAAAATCAACCAGCACACTCGCGCCCTCAATGTCTACCGTCACACCATATAAGCACCCCAATGGAATAATCTTTCGCTGATTGGCCACGTGTAGTTGCATAGGAGACCATTGCAGTGAAGGTCTCCCCATCCTTTCCCATGTTTGCTTAGGTAGAATGTTTGCTTCAGAACCCAAATCTAGGATGACTTGGTCCATTTCACATTCTCCTATCTGCATGGTTAGCCTCATCTCACACCCAATCTGCTTCTTATGCTTACCTAGTTTCCTCACAGAGCACTATTCTGAAGTAACCTTAACCTTACCCGCACAATTTTATATTAGCTCTTAGAGCCCTTCTACTACCTTCTTATCACGCAACAACTTCATACAGGTCTTCAGGAAAGTGGCTAACAATGACGGATCCACATCTTGTACTTCATTGTTCCCAGACAATTTCTCTTGACTCCCTAATGTAGAAGCTTCAGCAAATCTCTTCTTACCTTCCATAAAGTTTCTTTAATTCGGTTTAGGTCAAACCCAACTTCCTTTTCAATAGTGTTGGCTTGTATGGGCCTGACCCAAGTTCAGAGGTTATTTAGTCAAACAAATCCCAGTACTACTGGCCCTTTCGGCAATATTTTTTGGAGCACGAACTGAGGTCTCACCCGAAGTAGTATGGAAGGGTGCTAGAACTAGGTTTCTGCACCCTGAGGATGTCTGATGAGCTTCTGGCAGTCCGCAGTTTGATCTTGCGTGCACGTCGCTACGCGCACCTATTAGTCCCTCGCAACCTGTGATGCTGCCTTTGCGCAGCCCTACCTAGGGCGTGATCTGTATTATACCCAAGTTCCTTGCTATTTAATCTATTATTACCCGATTACTTAACTTATCTGTACAAGACTAGTGATAATTAATAGTTTATCTAGCAATCATATAAGTGTGTGTGATAAACAAAATAGTATAAATGTAAAGAAGGAAATACACAAGAAAATGCATAGAAATAGGAATCATCATCTCTTTATTATTCTTCGTTCAAGATTAAAGACTCAACACCGCCCTATGCACTCAGCTGCGGACTCTATTAGGCCTCTGCGCACTCAGCAGCAAAGCCTCTTCCTACTACTACGACCCAATACACTTAGACTCTTAATTTATGCTTCAACCATTTGTATTTATCTTTCCAATTCACTATCTTTAAACTTAGAGCCTCACTCTATTTATACAATCCCATGGTCCACAGACCATGGGTAGGCCGACATCACATTACATTATATTACAATACTTAAGGTGGATAGCCTTATGACTCAACCTATACTTCGCGCTCCATGCCCACAATTCTTAGACTCTTACAATACATTTGACCAAAACTTGGGCTTTGAGCCCCCAAAACATGTTGTGGGGGGATTCCATGCCCAACAAGCCCCCAACACATTCACCGTGACTCATCCCTGAGTCACTCAGTTGGCGTGGCGATCTTGGCACGAAGTCCCTCCAACTGGTCCCGTACTACTCGAAGTTCTACGGCGCACTGTTCTGTGGTTTGCTGGACTTGTTGCATGCGCTCTTCCGATGCTTCTATGTGGGGATCAAATCCCTGCCTTAACGCGTAGAGCCCCTGCATCTATGTGAGCTTGCCCTTGATATCTGTCGTAATGGTGAAGGCCTCATCAATCCATGGCTAGATGCGCGCTTTGAGAAGTGCTTCTTTCTGTCTTACGGCATCCACCTGCTCTTTCAGTGCCATTGCTTGCTCCATCTTCACGAACCATTGAGTGAGGATGACTGTCTGCACAATTCCCCTTACATTGTCGTACTGCTCCTGAAGCTCGCACACCTCCATTTCTAGGCGTTGTAAGTTGGGGTCCTCCTACAAGGATGTGAGGACTCCAAAGGCTTGATCCAACATACTGGTACAGTCCTAGATTGCCCATCCAATTTCTTCCAACCCTGTTTGGATAGTGCTAACGTGCTACTCTCTAACTTCTAGTGGAGTGGAAGGTTTTGCCTTCAGCTATAGTTCGACAATCTGGAGATTCAATTCCAGCTGCACACAGGTTGGTTCCTCGCACGTGTTTTGGACTCCACTTTCCAGATAGTGCATCCGAACTTTTGTTGGTAGGTCTGCGGCAATGGAAAACTCTGGGACTCGCCGGCATACTTCATCAACTGTCTGCACTATCTGTTGGTTCTGTGACACCAGTTCGTCACACTGTAGCCTGAGCTGTTCGATGTTGATATTTTTCTCACTCATCACCTGAATCACGCGACCCTCCCTAGTGCAGAGCTCTATCGTTATGCCATCCTACAGTTGGTACTGTGTGTCTCACGAAAGAGAAGCCAAATTAAGGCCAAGGCCCTTGATCCTGTCAACCACAGCTCTGTCGATCTCATTCTCTATTGCTAGCGCCCCTTTTGGTAGCACTACAGTATTGGACATCCTTGCGTGTAGCATCTGCTCCATTGCTGATGTGCTTATTACGACATAGGTGGCTACAGTTCCTTCCTGTGGGGGTCACAACTGCAGTTCCTGCAGCTGTGCCCTTTATGCCCCCAATGCAGTTTGCTACTCTGACATGGCTTCTTGGAGCACTTCCTTGGTGAGTTCTTGAACCGAGTCACCAATGTCGTAGAGGTCGCCTTCTGTTAACGTGATCAGGTCGAAGGCCAATTTGGAGGCCTTGAACTTTTTCCGTGGACCTAATCTCTCTATGATGCATGACCTTTTTAGTTGGGTAGAAGTTGTATCTTGGTCCATGCCTTCTTATGTAAGGTTTGTGTCCTCTTCCTCATGTCCTATAGATAGTTTTTGGCCCTCCTCCTTCTGCGTTGTTGTGGCCCCTGTTGTCTGTGCTACTGCTACGACTTCGGCAACCTTTTCCTACTCTATGGCTACCTTTGCTACCTCATGGACTTCCCTTACCTCTACTATCACTTTTTCATTGCGCCTCTTTTCAGCCTCATCCTTTCTTCTTTGTGCTATCGTCCTTGTCGGCTCAATAAATCGTTCTTGCGGACAAGACCGATCTCCCTAGTATCGAATGATATCTAGCAACAAGGAGCACAAACAAATCTACTTTTCTCTAAACATGTTTCAATTCATAAATGAAAACTAAGAGGTGTAACAGACCCTACCTCGGTCCAATGCTTGTTTGTGGAAGCTTTATTCCAACAATTTCAAACAGTTTCCTTTTAATAACCTGAATACACAAACAAACACACATCAAAGCACACCTGCATGGATATTATAATAAAACATGTTCATTATGAAGATCAAGGAGCTCATAAAATAAACCATTAGAGATAGTTCATTGAGAAAAACAAACTTGATTGTATTAACTTATGATAAAAGAACTTAAAACATTTGCCTTGATGATGCACAGCTCTTTCTAGGAGACCAGCAAGCAGTCTCCTCTACTTTACAAGCCTCACTACTTCCCAAATGAAATGAAAGGTATGTGATCTCTCCTCTCACAAGCTCAAAAAGGAAATCTTAATTCCAGCAGCATCTACCCTCAAGAATCTTCAACTTTCAACCTCCCCTACAACCAGCCCAATGCCTGAATTTATAGAGCAAATGGAGGAAGTTGCAGGTCCACCATTGAAGGGATAAGTTCCTCCTTCAATGGGATAAGCACCTCATATCATGGAGTTAGCTCCCTCAGTTATGGAATGGATGAACCAAGGTGGAGTGGACTTTCCAGCACAATATTCCTTCTAGAAATGTCCAAAAGTGACCGAAGATGAGTTTTAAGAATGAAATCATGCCTTTTTAACTTTTACAGGGGTTTGCACCCATCACTTGATAGACATAGTGGTCAGGTTCGCAGGAAACATGACCATTGGGTGCGGCACCGCAGGCAATGCTAGCAGAAAGTGTGAAACCAGGATTTGAGATATTTTTAAGGTCTTTCTCCCATTTTCAAGGCTTGAAATGAAGAGCTGAGGCTTAAGACTTGCAAAGGAGGTATGTATGAGTGTTGATGGACTCACACAAACTGTAGAAAGTCATGGTGACAATTTTTTGTGTAACAGATTGCCCCCTAAAGTACGAAGTTTGTAATAGATGAGGATGGTTTTTGATCATCTAAGAAGAGTGAAGGACTTTATCATTTCAAGGATCTTCCTGTGCATACCCCGGTCGGAACCTGTAAAAACATTCAACACAAAATATATATATGTGAGAATATCATTGTTGAGGTAGGCATTCCCATACTCAGATCAAAACTGACTAAGAACTATCTAAAACTGTCTTGATACAGGAATGATTTTGTATTACACACAAGTAGAAACATATGGACATAGTATGGGTGGAAACTGGATCCAGGGTCTTCATTTCTACTTCTCGAGAACTAGTACGATTCTATCCATGTGAATGAATGTGTCGAAGTTGAACATGGTAGAAACCACTTGATTACCAGTCAATGGTGTAAACTGTTAACAAGTGTGAGAAGAACCACTAGTAATGTCAATGGCCCTCAAAATACTCAGTACAATCCATGAAATGTGAATGAATAAGTCGATGTCGAACACGTCACGGAATCCTTTGATCGAAGGTCAATGATGCAACCTGTCGTCAAAGGCGAGAAACCTGCCATTGAGGCATGCAGATTCCATGGTACTAACGATTTCTAGATCATCTTTCTAGATAATGAGTCAGAGTCGATAGAAAGTGATCCGTCATAGGCAAGCCCATAACACGAAATCATAGATCAAGTCTGAAGAAATATATTTGGCAAGAACTAACTCAGGAATGGCCAATGATAGATGACAGATATTTTGTAGGTGAATGGTTTATTTGCACAGACCTCTTGAACACATAACGACATTGTAGATGGCTTGGTGATAGTTGACCAAAAGCTAATACCCGGAAACCAGATGAAGACTTTCAATGTGGCTTGATTAACGTTAGGTAAATGATTTCCCAACCCAGGTGAATAAAAGTGTCATGTTCAAGAGTGATGGAAAGTTTTTCAAACACAAAGTACAACAAACAGGTTCATTTTTCGCTCTTTTCCCCCACCATTTCTGGCAAGTACCTCCTTAGTTTTGACAAGCTTGAGGAGGATAACAATTGCTTGGTTATAAGCTCATCCTTCGGATGAGTCCAACTTAGTTTAGATTCGAACCCTAAGAAGGAGTGGTCCATTCATGTATGTAATTGAACAGGTCCTTTATTGTTAAATTTTAACGAGTCCAGTATAGGAGAAACGCGACGTTTTTCAATTTTAGGGAGTCAAAAGAAAAACTTAAGAAAACTCCACGGTTGTCCTTTTTCATAAATTTGTGTCTCCCAAGCTTGAAAAAGTATAAAATAATACTTGAGAGAACCTTACGATCGAGGAGTACTTTTCATAATTAGTGACGTTTGTCAAACATTGCATAGTAAATGGGCAACATAAATCCATTGCAAACTTGATATAGGTTGTGTTTATAATGGGCTTTCCATAACTTCTAGTGATAGATATGAATGGGCATGGGGTCCTATGGAGTCCATCTCCACCCCAGAACAGGAAATTCGTAGTTAAAACAGAGAGTATCTAAGATGTAGGCACTAAAGTAAAATGGAGGAATAAACCTATTAGTAACGCGGGTTTTGTTTCTGAACTCAAGAATAGTTGTTGCTAACTTATCAGATAATATATTCCCCCAATCCATTATTTTACTATTGACTGCTGCTTCCATTAAAGGTACCATCTCTATGGAGAATTTTGAGGAGTCATGCAACCCCCAAATCCTACTCATCATCGCTCCAGCGTAACAATAAGGAGAACACAAGGAATTGACAGAGTACTTACCCGAGGACTCATGCTTGTGTTTCGTGGGGTTCTGTCTCCATTCCCATATAGGTGCTGATTCAGTTTCATTTTCATCTCTGAACTTCTCCAGGAATGCTTTGTTATACTTCTTCTCTGGTTTGGGAAAATGGTACATTTGTCTCAAATCATTGGGTTGAAATGAATCGAAGACTCTCCTATCCATAGTGCAAAATGTTCTATTTGTAATTGGGATTTCCTCAACTACCCACCTTACCACATCTATGTATGGAAGAATTTTCTCTTAAGCTGCTATCCGGTGTAAGTAAGAATCGACCAAATCCTTTAGGGTAGCCTCAGACTTCCAGTTCGAGCCTACTGTAGCTTCTACTGATGTTTCTTGAGGTTCTTCAGCTTCAACTAGATTATAGATGCTCTACCAACTAGTATTACCGAGACCAAGACATGTATTGTCTCAGATCAATTCTTTTTTACTTGGTCTCGGATCAGCGGTATGTTGTCCTGTTACTACAGAAGCTGAAGCTGTTCCAAATTTCTTAGAATTCTTCCCCATTAGGCCTAAATTTGCTGCTTCGGAGGAGCTCTGCACAAGAGATAAAATGAACATAATGCAGAGAATAGGTGGGCAAACCAAGTATGAAAGAGTTATATCAATCAATGAATAATGGAGGATTAAAGTAATACTGCCGCGGATACAATCTCTGTAGAGATTTTGGCATAGCTTCTCCATTAATTGGCCATTTAAACCTGTTAATCATTTAAATGCTCATCATATCGTTTATTCGCCGAATAATTCATTTAAGCATGGCTTTGATGTTTTGGCGGTTGGGTGCAAGTGAATCACTATCGGGAAGAGAAAGGCTTTTAATAATAATTTAACACAATATACCCAAGCCTTATCAATCCTTTTTGAAAGTCGCGCTTAGCTTTATCACAATTAGAGATCGAAGGAATGCTTGAGTAGTTATATTGGTGTCATCACAAAATCCCCGATCGCCGATAGCGATATCGCTAATTCGCATCGGGCGTTTTTCAGAAGAGGGTTTTGCATGCATGTTACACTCCCTGATCTCCAAAAGCAATATCGCATCGGAGCAAAGAGAGGGGACCTTTTGTTACGATTGCTTACCTTCCTAATATCCGATAGTTATTCGCGCTTGTCGCATCGAGGAAAACCAATGGGTCTTTTGTTATGCATCCTTTGTTATTGCGATATGCGATCTTGCGATCACTTTATCGCAATAATAAAGAATTATTGATTTTTTATTATAAGACCGATTATATGTTGTCTCAAAAGTTTTATAATGTTTTGTTTCTTTTCGGACCTTTGGAGGAATGATAAGTTGATTCCAATTTTATCTAAAAGGGACCCATTTCATATTATAGTTTTGAAGGTAAAATTTTATGAAATGGGGGGTTGTTGTACAACACAACAATTGGCGATTCGCTGGGAGAAACAATTATCTCTGAGAAATATTGAAATACTTAGACTTTCTTTATATAGAAATCTTATCAAAGAGGAAAATTCTAATATAACTAGGTATACATACATTCTGAATATAATAAGAGCTATTTTTGCTAATTTCTTCTCTTGTTAAAATTAAATACATTCTAAGTTTTAAATTGGTTTCTATTGGTTGATAATGATAAAACAAAAACCTTTCCAACTTAGCCTTTTTAATTGACTCTTTTGTCATAGGTAGAGCCTCTACTGTCAGCAAACGTTCATAGTTTCGACAGGGATACCTTTTAACCATTTGACTGTCCATTATCCCATCCATTTCAGAGTCTGATTAAAAGAATGAATTCAAAATATGATTTCATATTTTGTATTTCTTTTTCTTTTCTATTATTTTGTAAGATAAAAATCCATTGTCGTGGTTTGGTGGTCATTTGTTTGACAATTCCATTCACTGGTTGTAATCTAACCGAACAAGCTGGCTCGTGATGATACCCCTTGTCTTATGATTATAAGCCATTACCCTATTTTGGTATGCAGTGTTGGTAATGTCGGTTAAATTATTTCCTAATGATCATGGTAAGCAGGCTTGTAATAAGACCCCTTATCTTTTATATAAAATATTTTTAGAATTACACTCTGAGTAATCATAAACTTGGACGAATGGGATGGACAATTTTCTCCTTAAGAGAGAATGGATGATAGGGTAAGAGTTGAAGATGCTAAGATTGAATTAGCTTCTATTTTGATATTGATAACCTTTTTTGTGGCCATTTTGAAAACATTAAACGATTTACAGTAGTTCTAAATCTTGAGAAGATTTCAAAAAAATGAAATGGGGTTTCAGAATGTGAATATACCTAATTTCCTAGAAATTGTCCCTTTTGTTTAAGGCTTCTATTTTAAAAGTAAATATCAAAATTACTTCTTTTGAGAAACTTTTCAGTATAGCAAAGGCCAATGGAAGATATCTTACAACTTTATTTGCTGATAATCCTAAAAACTACAAATTCTACTGAAATTAAAAAGGAGGAGGGGTTACCTCCTCAATTGAAGAATTTCTTTAAGATGAGGCCATTAACAGGAACAGAATCCCTCTTTCCTAATAGATCTTGTAATATGAACGTCGAATGGCCTATCTTCTCGTTGATCTGAAATGGTCCAAGCCACATCTTCTAGAACTTGGTGTGTTTTCCTTTATCCTCATGGGCTTTGTCCCATTTCAGAACTAGATCACCAACTTGTAATTGTTTTGAACTAGATGAAGTTGAATCAAAAGATGACTTGATAATTTGCTAATGTTTTGCATGAGTAATTTTGGACTTTTCTCATTCTTCTTCTAATTTTAAGATTTGATCATGTCTAAGTTGAATAGAAGAAGAGGGGCTTTCTTCAATAAACTGAACCAGGGCTAGAGAAGGAAGTAATAGATTGGTTGGCAGAACTGCTTCTTTCCCATATACAAGGTTGAATGGAGAAGTACCTATGGAAGCCTTCTGCGTTATTCTATTAGCCCATAGTGCAAATATTAAATATTTGTGCCAGTTTTTATGATTCTGTTCAATAGTCTGCTTAATAATTTTGACTATATTTTTATTGGTAGATTTTGCTAAGCCATTACCCTGGGGATAGTAATTTGCAGAATATTTCAATTTAAATCCTCTTTTAATAGTGAACTCAAACATAGCATTTCCAGAGAAATAAGATGCATTATCGAAAACAAGAGCATTTGGGACACCAAACCTGGTAATGATGAATTGATCTATAAACTCTATAATTACTTCAGAGTTTGTTGTCTTTAAAGGAATTGCTTCAACCCACTTAGTAAAGTAATCACTAACAGTAAGGATATACATATGTTGTTTGGAGGATTGTGGAATTATTTCCCCAATGATATCTATTATAGCTCCAAATCTCACTATTATGGTTTGTGATGCTGCACTCATGGCCTTGGGCAACCCCTCCTTCCAGACCTGGTCCCAAATTTAAAAAACAGTGTTTTATTCCCTGTACGTGACATTTCCCTGAGCTAAACACGTGTATACGTGGGTCCATATATACCCAACCCTCATATATGTATTAAAACACTTAAAAAAAATATAAAACTCCTTATTTTTGGGTGGAGATCGCGGGTTTTACCTGTTGATCACCTGTTAGTGCCCGTGGCCCAATTGTTCCCAACCAATTCCTAACTAAAAAAATACTTTGGGATTGGTATAAAAAGACATCAAAGGTAAGGCTTGAGGGCAGAGAGAAGAGAGAGAAAGGTTATTATACTGAGATTTTCCCCCTCACCAGGTTTGAAGACCCTTGTGCCTTCTGCACTTCCCCCATTTGTACAAGCAACCCTTGTTTCCTTGTGATTTGATGTTCATCCACTAGTTATGGCATCATGGAGTGAGTCATGGAAGGAGATATGCTAGAGGCTTGAGGTGGGACGGATCTAGAAGGAAGCTTTTCTTGGAACCTGTGAAAGGTTACTCAGGTGATATTACTCCTTTTTTACATTCTATTTGTCTATAATAAAGAAACACGTCTTAGTTCTCAATATTCTTATTCTTTATGTTTATGATGTTCATGTTTGAATTTCATGTATGAATGGTTGGTTAAAGTTCATAACTAACTTCCTTCTTTTATAACATAAAGATTATTTTTGTATAAATCTTTGTCCATATACTGCTGCATTCTTTGGATTTGTTCTTTTTGCAGGACAAGGGAGAGAAAGGGACTTGAAGAAGGGTTTGGACCCTTGAGGAACTACTTGAACGTAGAACCTGAGGTACGTCCTTATTACTTTAGAATTTGCTTTTGATACAATAATGGTTGTGTGTATGCTTGTTTCTCTGTTTAGACAACTTTTAGTCTGCTAGGATTTCCACCCAAAATCCCTAGGGGATCAAATCCCTCAATAGAATTGGTGACTCCGCTAGGGAAAACACTCTTGTTGTTCTTAGTTTGGGTGTTTGTCAAGCCAATCAGGGCTCAGTTGCTTGTTGGTTTGCTGTTACTGTCTAGTCTGTTCTTGACTTCTGAGTTTTGCCAGTTTCTTCAGTTTGTTTTTTATTTTTCTTGAAATATTATATATACGATGTTTTCCTTAGTTAAAGAAGCGCATAGACGCTTGTTTCCTGAATTAAACCCACGTATACGTAGGTTTCCTCAAGCACAGTCGCGTATACACGCAATCTGCACTAAGTACAGTTGCGTATATCTTGCAACTTTCAGGATTTATAAATTTTTGTGTCTCTGAAGTTTGTCTGGTGTTTTGAGTATGTTTGAAATAGTCATTTTTGCCAGTATCAGTTGTCTGTGTTACAGCAAGCGTCTTACTCCGATTTCTCTCTGATTATAAGGAGTATTGGTCTTGTTTTGTGTTTGCAAGAGTCATCATCTTTTTGCTAAAAGCACGCAATATTTCTTGATTGGAATCTTGGCTGCTCTGAGTTATCAAAGAAGAAAGATTGTTATCAATCTTTGTGTTGAACTTTACTTTTTGGTGACTTTTTGTTTGCTTAACGAAATCGCTTTTTATGACCATCTACTTCTTCGTTTCATCAAAGTTGTCATTTGATACTTTCTTGAAATTGTCTTTTTGATCTTTTTTGGTCTTTGTTACCAAAGCTTTCATTGCTGCTTTCGGTTGTTAAAAAGCCTCTTTAAACACATTTGTTTTTGTTGATTTTTCATTCATTGTATGGTGTCAACTTGCAAAAGTGTTTCTTGCTTATTGTTTCAATCGCAAAGTTTCAGTTCTTGTTGAGAAAATTTTTGAAAAGACTTTTTTGTTGCTACTTTGAAGAGAACTTTTTAAAAAGTTTTTTTTTTGCTTTCTTGAACTTGCTTTTCATTTGGTTCCCTTTTAGTGAATGAAAGTGCTTTATGTTTGTCTTGAGTTTTGTTTTTAGTGTTTAGACAAAATGAATGGTAGCATCTCGTATTCCATCTAGACATTCTAAGTGGCAAAAGAAAATTTGATAAGCAAAGCAACTTTCATTTCTTGTTTTTAGAGTTATTTTGATTCTTGCATCTTCACTATACTTTGCATTAGTTTGCATCATTAAAGCATTAGCAATTCTTTTGGTTTTTGCGTGTGTGAAGTGTGTTACAAGAAAAGAAAAGAAAAGTTTTTGCTTTCTAAGTGTTTCCTACAACCCATGTAGAGTACTCTTTTCATCGAAAGAAAATGATTGCATTCATGTAGTTACTTTTTCTTTGATTTTTGGTTGAGTCATACACACATCATCAAGTTTCACTTCCATAATCCCCTGACTTAAAAAACAGCCCTTAAAATCAAGCACTAACTAAAATTCACTAGAACTTTTTCTTTTAAGTTAAATACACAAACAAGCTTTAGGATTTTAGGGCCTTGGATTAGGCGAGTGGAGAGTTAACTATCCAAGGCCATTTAAACTGTCAAACATAGGAGTCTGAATAGAGAGTGCAAATCCAATAGCATAAGAAAGACCAAGAAAGCTCCGGATCTGGGAGTTAAGCACGAGGGTTTTTGAAGACAGGGAAGAGAGATATCCCCTCTCCTACTTGTCCGATCTTACCTCACGACTGTTCCGCCTGGCTTCTACAACGAGTTGGTATCCATAGTTGCTACTCCTAGGGAACTACATAGGTGGCTGTAGAGGGGAATCCCGTGGCACCTGAGGTCAACGTTGCATCACTCTCAACGGTACTACTTGAGGGCACCCTTGCGAAGCTTGGGGGCTTGCACCGGCGCATGCTGTTGTTAGGAGGTCAACGTAACTTCCTCTGTTACCTTCGCTGATAGGGCTGGGCCGTAATTATCCCAGACTATCTTCGAAAGGCCCCTTACTCCAATTTCTTGTATTTTGGTGTTCGGTCCTCATCACCCGGAGCGGAAATACTTGGAAGTTGTTTGACTGGCTGACTTCTTTTAGGGACTTTATAGTGAGTGCTCTTTTCTCCTTGTATATAGTTTGCTTTAGGTATTTTTCTATAGTCACTTTTGGATTTGATATTCTGAGCGATTGACTTACCACTCTACTAATCTTGAAAGGCTTTTGGTCGTTCTTTCGGAAGTTGTGGAGTTGCCTCCTCAAGGGAAAAGGTCTTGATTGTGTGTTTATCTTCTTTAAAAAGTTATTGCTACATTCCCGTAAGGGAAGGGTCTTTGGATCAGTTAGATATGGCCAATATTCCTGTGGAAACCAACGAAGGTACCCTTTCAAAAGGGGATCCTTGTGCTTTTCGTTTCTTTGGAAACGTTGGTACTCCCTTGATGGCCACTTTGAATATTCCTGGGTTGAATGTTGGACTGCTTGTTTGGCTGTGGTCCACTCCAGATATTCCAAATGCTCTTGAAGCTTCTCAGTTGAATGCTTTATTTCATGGGCATCACATGGGTGCTAATTGTTCATCTTCTTCTAAAGAGAAATATGGGATTCCTTTTTCTCCTCCTTCTTGTAATAAGAAATCTAAAAAGAGGAGAAAGAGGAAGTCAAAGAAGAAGAATAATTCTATCCCTGCATCTTCAACCTCTGCTAGTCATGTTGGAGATGGGCCTTCAGCCACTGCAAGTCATGCTGGGGGCACAAGTCTAGTCACAGCAAGTCATACTAGCACTTCATCCTCAACCTCTGCCAGTCATGTTGGAGATGAGTCTTCAGCCACTGCAAGTCATGCTGGGGGCACAAGTCTAGTCACTACAAGTCATACTAGCACTTCATCTTCAACCTCTGCTAGTCATGTGGAAGATGAGTCTTCAATCTCTGCTCGTCATGTTGGAGATGGATCTTCAACCGCTGCTAGTCATGCTGGGGGCACAAGTCTAGTCACTACAAGTCATACTAGCACTTCATCTTCAACCTCTGCTAGTCATGTGGAAGATGAGTCTTCAACCTCTGCTCATCATGTTGGAGATGGATCTTCAGTCGCTGCTAGTCATGCTGGGGGCATAAGTCTAGTCACTGCAAGTCATACTAGCAAAGAGTCACCGATCTCTGCAAGTCATGTTTAGGACTCTCCGCAAACCACTGCTAGTCATGTTGGCAGAATGGAGGTTGATAAGAAACCTAGACGTAGAAGTTTTAAACCTAAGTTCCCTTGTAAGATATGCAAGGGAGACCATCTTACTCATTTATGCCCTAGTATTCCAGAGGTTCAAAGGATATGGTCCGAGTTTGAAATTTCTTCTACTCCTACATCTGATATGGTTTCTCGTCAATCCCATCAACCATTGGTTGATCATGTGGTTGAGCCAGTGCAATCGTTGGCCGATTACACTCCTCTTTTGGCGGGTGAAGCGCCTAACAAAAGAGTCTGCTTAATTTCTAATACAGAGTCTTCTAGTATAGGGGGCATTCAAGTTTCTCTGAATGTTCCCCCTCCAAGTTCCAAGAGTGTTTCCTTTGATTGGGATAGTCTTATCGAGCCTCGTCTTCCTTCCGCTGCACCTTTCCAAATAAAGGTCAGAGTTAATTCCACAAATGTCTATCGATGTATGGTGGATGAAGGATCCTCTACAAGTATTATATCCTCTTTGACTTGGAAAGCTTTGGGTTCCCCAAAGTTGTTGACAACTCATAGTCAGTTGTTAGCCTATGATAGAAGACCTGGTGAATCTATGGGTGTTCTTCCTCAATTGCCTATCACTTTAGGTGGGAAGACTGTTTTAATCGATATGATGGTGGTTGATATCCCTTTATACTTTAATATACTACTTGGGCGTGATTATGTCTATGCTATGAGTGTTGTGGTGTCTTCACTCTTTCGAGTAATGTGCTTTCCTCATAACAGGAATATTGTCACTATTGATCAGCTTGCATCTGATAATCACCACCCTAATTCGAGTTTATTACAGAGTACCCCTTGGTTTGTTCCAAGTGTTCAAGTAGACTCTACCCCGCCACGGGTCAACTATGTGGCATTGAATCCTCAATGTTCAATCGCTGCTGAGAAGGATCCTTTGACTTATTATTCTCCTTCTTGGGACTTAGTCCCGGCCGTTGACCGAGAGATTCTTCCTATAGGGACATGGGATCCCTTAATTCCCTCTTTTGATCCTTGTAGTTCTCATGATTTCTTAGAACTTGTTTTGCCTTCACAGGAGGAAATCTTTGAAGCCATGAGTTATGACTACCAAAGGAGTCCCTCGCCTGAGCCCTGCAAGGGCTTTGTTCAGCATAACTATTATGCGTAAGCCACAAGGCTGCGTAGATCCTTGTACCATATTGTATATATAAGGTACGCATTTTCGAGTTTTGTATTCTATAACACAAGATTTTATATGAAGTTTATATGTGGGATGTATTAACTTCTTGTCTAGTGTTCCTATTTATGTATACAGAACTCGGAAGACTCCTCCTTTGGAAGTTTATGGTTGGTCTGTTCTGACAGGTATTGGTTCTCGAAACTGGCATATAGGTTAGGTTTTTCTGCCTGCATTGTGCACTTATTAGTTTCCTTTTCCATTTTTGGCCTTAGGATCGACCCCACCAAGTTATGGTGTGGAACCTGCTCATTGCTTAGAAGCATCATGACTTGTGTGGTAGAGCCTACCTTATCATGGGTGCCCTACTTAGTACCTTGTTTTCGCTTGGCGCCCATGCAGATTTTTTTTTCCTTAGGCTCGGGAGTCCTCTGTAGTCCCGCCATGACTTATGCGTTGAAGACTCATTCCTCTTAGCTTCTTCGCTTTGTTCTGGCCTTATACCCTAGAGGCTCCTTAGTGTTGAGTTGTACTACTGCATTGCATGTTGACCATTTGCACCTTTTGGCCTAGAGCCGGCTTCACTTGGACTCGTGTTTAAGCCAACTTTTGACCATGACGACTGCAAAATCAACCTTGCATACATTTGACTTCTG
>APFE031198746.1:223822-245499 GCA_000404065.3 Pinus taeda
CCTTGTGCTCAACATCGATTAGTATCATGGGTCTTTGACTGAGTGGTTTCCCTTGTGTTCGACGTCAGCTTACATTATCACACATTGGGATTCATGTAGTACCTTGGTTTCCATTTGACCCTATTAGTGGATACCTCGCCTCTCTGTCAGCTTTCATTATTGGTTGGTTCAGAGGGTTTCTGTCGTGCGCTAGCCACATCTTGTGCACGCCGAAAACGTACTTCGGTTCGATTACTACATCTTTTTTCTTCTGATTCCTTCCACATTATTGGCATGCGGGTTAAACTCGTGTTAGATTGATGAAGGATGCCTTAATTCCTTCCTTCTAGTAGATCTTTCCCTATCGACTCCAACTCATTGCTCTGGGGCAAAGATCTAGAGTCCATTTGGCAGTACCTTGGGGTTTGCAGTCATTAGTGGCAGATCCTTCGCTATCGACAGTGGGAAACCATCATTGTCTCCTGATCGATAGATTCTTACAGGTGTTTGACTCCAGCTCATTTATTTGCACTTGTTGGTTTGTACTGGGTACCTTGACGCTCATTATCATTATCAGTGAGTAGTCTCGCGTTTTTTAACAGTATACATCAATGACCGGTAATCAAATGATTTCTCACATGGTCGACTTCAGATCATTTATTCCCATGGTGTAGAAATATACCATGGCAGTCGGTGAAGACCTCAGGTTGTATCAACATTCATTGGTTCACTTGACAGTTGCTCCTGTTGCTGCTAGTTGATACCACTCCACTTTATATGTTGCAGTCAGTCATGGCGACATTCTATATGCTGGCACCTGAGTTTGCAGTGTAGTACCATCCTTTTCCATCATGTTTAGTTGGTACCTTTTGGGATCAGCCTTTTATATCAGTGATTCATTGTATTTCTCAGCATCATTGACAGTTTTATATGTGATATTCAGACATGTACTTGTTCAATCATGATTAGATGATCCATTATGTATTTTCCATTCATTTATACTTGTATACTTAGTGGATCTGCTTGTACTTGATACACGGACATGCTTTGCTTTCTCTGAGCATGGGTATGCCCGCCTTAGACGGTGTTTCTTTCTGATCTCCTTTTGTGGCTTGGCAGGCTGAATTCTGGTGAAGTACTCCTCGGGTTTTGGCAGATTTCCTTTCCATGTACTTGCTTAATATATTTCGGCCATCATGTACCCCTTCTGAACTCATATATTAGGGGGCATCTGTTATAGCTCCAAATCTCACTATTATGGTTTGTGATGCTGCACTCATGGCCTAGGGCAACCCTCCTTCCAGACCTGGTCCCAAATTTAAAAGACAATGTTTTATTCCCTGTACGCGACATTGCCCTGAGCTAAATGCGTGTATACGTGGATCCATATATACCCAACCCACGTATATGTATTAAAACACTTAAAAAAAATATAAAACTCCTTATTTTCAGGTGGAGATCGCAGGTTTTACCTGCTGATCACCTGTTAGTGCTCGTGGCCCAACTGTTCCCAACCAATTCCTAACTAAAAAACTACTTTCGGATTGGTATAAAAAGACATCAAAGGGAAGGCCTGAGGGAGAAGAGAAGAGAGAGAAAGGTTATTATACTGAGATTTTCCCCCTGACCAGGTCTGAAGACCCTTGTGCCTTCTGCACTTCCCCCATTTGTACAGGAAACCCTTGTTTCCTTCTGATCTGATGTTCATCCACTAGTTATGGCATCATGGAGTGAGTCATGGAAGGAGACATGCTAGAGGCTTGAGGCGGGACGGATCCGGAAGGAATCTTTGCTTGGAGCCTACGAAAGGTTACTCAGGTGATATTACTCCTTTTGTACATTCTATTTATCTAGAATAAAGAAACACATCTTAGTTCCCGATATGCTTCTTCTTTATGTTTATGATGTTCATGTTTGAATTTCATGTATGAATGGTTGGTTAAAGTTCATAACTAACTTCCTTCTTTTATAACATAAAGATGATTTTTGTATAAATCTTTGTCCATATACTGCTACATTCTTTGGATTTGTTTGTTTTGTAGGACAAGGGAGCGAAAGGGACTTGAAGAAGGGTTTGGACCCTTGAGGAACTACTCGAACGTAGGACCTGAGGTACGTCCTTCTTACTTTAGAATTTGCTTTTGATAGCATAATGGTTATGTGTATGCGTGTTTCTCTATTTAGACAACTTTCAATCTGCTATGGTTTCCACCCAAAAGCCCTAGGGGATCAAATCCCTCAACAATATCCAATCCCCATTGCTTGAGAGGTTGATCAATGTTGACTGGATGCAAAGGGAAAGCAGGTTTTCTTTGTCTTCCACTGGAGATTTGACAACTTCGGCATTTCCTTACATATTCGTGAGTATCTCTGAATAAGGTGGGCCAATAATATCCAACATGAATTATTTTGTGGGCTATTGTGTCAGCTCTGAAATGTCCTCCTACTAGTCCATCATGTAGCTCCTGCAAAACCTTTTGTGCTTCAGGTTTTTCTAGGCATCTTAATAAAATTGAATCATAATTTTTCCTAAAAAGTACATCGTCAATGATTATGAAGTTTTTTGCTTTTAATCTAATGGCTCGTTTGTTTTTATAAGAAATATTAGGAGGTGCATATCCATTTTTCAAATAAAAGATCAAGTCTGCATATTGCAATTCAGAATCAATGATACTTATCTGGTTGATTTCTTCAATATGTTCTGTATCACCTGATTCTTGAATGTTGGATGCTCCTGCTAATAACCTACAAAAAACTTGGCCCCTAACAATCTTTGCTGGCTTGATTTACAAGTCATACTCTTGTAATGTTGTGACCCAATTCGCCCTTTTTTCTCCTAATTCCCTTTGGATTAGTAATTGCCTTACTGCAGAAAAAGGAACTATAACTTTTGTATGGGCTTTTAAAAGGAAAGATATGTAATGTTTGACAAATTTATACAAAGCAAAGGCTTGTTTTTCAACTTCTAAATAATTTAGTTTAGCACCCTGAAGATTTGAACTATAAATTGAAAATTGGTGCTTCCAAGTTGTGATCATTAATCTGAGTGAGTACTGCTACATAAGATGAAGTGGACGCGATAGTGTACAATATGAAATGTTTAGAAAAATTATGAGTGTTTAAAGCGGGGGCATTGATTATTGATTGTTTGATTGAATCAAATGCTTCCTTTTCTGCAGACCCCCATCTAAACACTGAATTTTTCTTAATCATCGTTTGTAATGGCAAAATGATGTGGGAAAAATCAGGAACAAATCTCTTGACAAAGTTAATTTGACCTAAAAATGACTGCATGGATTTTTTGTTATGAGGAAATGGAATTTCAGAATTCTCTTTAATCCTATCCAAATCAATATAAACACCATCTTTGGAAACAATAAAGCCCAAGAGCTTTCCTTGATTAATAGAAAAGAAGGATTTTTTGGGATTGAGTGAAATACCATACCTTCTATAGTGTTCAAAGATTTGATTTAAGTCATGTAAATGATTGGATCTCTTCTTGGAAAATACAGTAATATCATTTAAATAGACAACTATCGTTTTGTTGATCAATCCTTTGAAGGCTATATCCATTTCTCTTTGGAATGTAGCTCCTACGTTAATAAGTCCAAAAGGAATTTTCTGATAAGAGTAAGTTACCCATTTTGTTCTGAAGGTAGTTTTGAGTCTGTCATCAGGATGGACCAAAATTTGGTTATATCCTGAAAAACAATCTAAAAAGGACATTAACTCAGAACCAGCTACTGAATGGAGTATCTGCTCCATGGTAGGTAATGGGAAATTATCTTTTTGGCTTGCCTTATTCAGATTTATGAAATCTATACAAATTCTGATGTCGCCATTTTTCTTTCTAACAGGCACCATATTGGAAACCTAGTTTGAGTGCCGAACAAGAAAAATAATCTTAGCTTTCAAGAGTTTATTGAGTTCTGATTTTATCTGACTCTCTATGTTAGGATGAATTTTCCTCAACTTCTGTTGGACTAGTTTTTGTTCAGAAAGCATTGGAATGGTATGCTGAATGATTGATGTATCGTATGTTTTAAATCATCATATTTCCAAGCGAAGACATGCTTATTTTTTTTAATAATCTAATGAATACTATCCTTTCTTCCACAGAAAGTCCTAATCCCAAATTGATGTTTTGAGGGTTCTTCTCAGTACCAAGGTTTATCAATTCAAATCTTAAGGTGGAACTTTGGAGCTTTGAATTGGTTACCTGTTTAAACCTATCTTTAATATCGTAAAGATCCTCGAGTTTAACCACATGTTTTGGTATTGAGTTTTCCTCGTGCTTTTCCTTCATCTGGAGATCATGATCGCTTTCATCAATGATTTGATCAGCGTAGGACTTGTCGGAAGTCAATACATGTAAGATGTCTTCATTATGATTGAACACTCACCAATTGGTGACATTGTCAGGAATCGATGGTCTAAAAATTAACTATACTAAAAATATATCTGGGCTATAATCTTTGGAAGGTAGGAGTTTAGAAGCAACATTGGCTAGCAAGTCAGCTGCTGCATTCTGGGATCTGGGAATAGGTGAAATATTGAATGCTAAAAAATGAGATATAAGTTCCTGGACCAAAGACTGATAGTGCTTGAGGTGACTAGAAAGACAGTGAATTGTATTTCTAACTTGTTTAATGACAATATCTGAATCACCAAACACTTTCAAATATTGAACTTTAAGGCCAATATCTTTATATAGTCCTTGAACTAAGGCCTCATACTCAGTTGTATTATTTTTGCATTCGAATTCCAACCTACAAGACAACTTCATTTTTTATCCCTCAGGGCTAACTAAAATACACCCTGCTCCTGATCCTTCACTGGATTTAGATCCGTCAAAGTATAAAGACCAAAATAAAGAATTATCAACAAGTTTATTTACAGTGTTATCAGCAACATTAACACATCTTGATCTATCGGTTTGTGAAAAATTTTCGATTTGGGATGTGAAATTGTTTACTGAGAAAGGAGATGGTTGGGCAGTATAATTGCCAAAGAATGATTCGGAAGAGTAATTCCCCAAAATATTATTTTTAAATGCTATTGGTTGATTCTCCTGTTCAAATTCTGTGACAGTATAGGTCATATGTTTCTCCCGATTGATTTTTATTTGATTTGGCTTTCCCTTGTAGGGTAGCCACATATGGGACCAATCGGTAGAAATATACCCATGGAGCTTCTCAGACCAATCCCTACTCAAGATTAAACCATAAAACTTAGGTATATCAGTGATTAAGATATCAATTCTTTGAACTACTCGTGGATCAACTGATAACCTGATAGTCACAGAGTTGATTTCCCCTAAAACCTAGACTTTGGTTCTATCCAACTACACAATGTGAATTGCAGACTTTTGGGCTCAATGTTCGGTTTGGAACAAACTGAAGCTAGCATTATATTAGAGGATGCCCCTGAGTCAATCAAACAGTTGTGTAGATTTCGATTATAGATATCGTAGGTTAAGAGGAAAAGGGGGGTATGGGAATTTGATCTGTCTCCAATTAGAATCGTATCAGTAGCTTTAACTCTACCAGAAGGTGGTTGACATGAATCATTTGCAGCTTTAGCCCTAGGAAGAAGCGTAGAAGGAACTGCATTTAGTTCCTTAAGAAGAAATTTCTACTGATGTTTTAATTTGCTAAGTTCAAACATGGTGATGTTTGCCTTAGTCTTCTTCATATCATCAACAATATTGTAATCCATTGAATCTGATACTACCAACATTTTAGATGTTGAAGGTATATTTGAGGATGATGGTTGGTTTTGAGGTACTGTTACGGTCGGCTTCTTTGTGGGTACCTTTTCCTTTGTAGTAGTAGTACCTACACTCCTTTTTTTTTAACTTGCCTGGACAGGTTCAAGGGAACCTTTACTCCTAGTAGTCACAGGAAAAGCTTCTTGTTCATTTTTTGTATCGGAGTTAGGTAATATGAAGTCCCACATTCCATGGCATTCAACAACTTCCTCTTCTTCGAATTCATTGGATGGTGAAATTGTTTCATATTCTTCTTCCTCTTTAGGATCTGAATCTGCATTAGATATAACATTTGGTGGTTTTGACTCAGGTTTCTTAAAATTTATATATGGTTTCTTTGTTGAAGTTTTTGCTACTTTCTTTTTAATTTCAACCATTTCATTTGACATTATTTTTAGGACCTTTTGTAGACCCTCCATATCGTATGGATATTTAGGGGTTTTCTTTTTTGAATCATCCTTAAAAGAAACTCTTTTAGATTTCCTATCTTCGAGAGCAACTTTCTTTTCCAAAGCGATAATGCGTTTTTCCACACCGAGTGCTTCTTTCATGTTTTTGGCTAAAGTTGGTTTCCCAGCCCTATGTACAAAAATGGCTATATTTGAAGGTAGGGCTGTGATATACCACTCGCTTCTGATTTGCTCACTTGGCTTGGAATCGGTAGGGATTTTATTCAAGAGTTTAGTGAATCAGGAGTTAAACTCCTTGATAGGTTCTCTAGATTCAACCCTTAGATTTGAAAGATCATTAATCAGTGTCGCCAAGGATCTATCATCGCCATATTTGGTAAGAAACTGCTCCTGAAAGATATTCCAGCTGGTAATCGATCCAGAGGGTAAGTAAAAATACCAAGACCCAACTGATCCTTGTAAAGTGTAGGGGAAAAGCCTAACGACAACATCTTCTTCTATTACTCCTTTTAGATTAACTGACAATGTGAAATTGTTAATGTGTTCCTCAGCCAATGTTCCAGTATCTGGATTAAATTTTGGTAACCACTTCTTAGGATAGTCAGGTAATGGATGTAATTTTGCAGGCATAGTGACTGCACAAGGACTGTTCCATGGATTCTAAGCCATCTTGGAAGTAACAACGATTGTCGATGGAGTTCCAGGTGTTTGGGGAGGAGTTGGTATTGAAGATTGAATAGATTGTGATGTTGAAGTTGGTGATCCCTGCTGAACAACAATATGTAATGGGGGAGTGGATGTTTGACTTCGCACTGGAGAGGATGAGATGGAAGATGATGGAGAAAAGGTCTCACTACCAGATCCTTCAGTGTTCTTTTTACCCTTTTTCCTTTTCGGTAAAGGCAACTCAGTAGGTTCAATGCCCATTTTTTCGCTTTGAAGTCTGGTGAGAGGGTGAGGTAGATGGAATTGCGAAGTCTCACTGCCTTGAGATACTTTAGATTTCTGAGGTGATATGGAAAATCCTTGAAGTTTCTGGATGAGAGACTAAACTTCAAGGGACTCCGGACTTAATCATTCTGAAGTATGATGGGGTTGAGCAATGGTAGTTCATCCCTCTTCTTCTCGTTTAGATACTGGTATTTCAGAATGCAAACGGGAGGTCTGAGGTGATGTGGAGGGAGATTTACTCTGAGAATGGTCTATATATTTTGATTTACTCGCCATTTATAGTTGATGGCCCTCCTTCTAGTGCCAAAAATTTTGATGCCTCGAAAATCGTTGCATCAACATTGGGGGATAACCACTCGGTCCAGACCTTAATACAGCTCCTTTTTCGTTTGGGATGGTGGCTCTGACTGGTTATAATGGGACCAGTTTCCCAGTGATGAATAAAAAGGGATGGATGAGTGACTGGTTTTCTAATAAGTGATAATGGATGAATGAATTAATCTAAAAAAGCAAAAATACAAACAACTATTCTATCCCAGGAAAGCTTCTATTCTTAAGTCCAACGTTTGATGATCTCTATCCATCAATAGGCATATAGATGACTCTATTCAATAAACATAGACATTCCTTCATATAATAATTGCTTTGTTCAAATAGTTGAACAAAGTAATTAATAAAACATTGTTACACTTGTCTTTTTATATTACTGACACATGTATGATTAGAAGACAAGCACACTGTAAACATCCAATAGTGGAAAGTATAAAGAATGTTGTTAAAACACATGCATATATTCAATAATAGCAAGAATGATCAAATAACAATTCACATAAAAAGAATGAATTTAGACATAGATAGTAGTACCATATGAGCTGCAAGTCATTCCCAACATCAATCGCAATTCGAATTCCTTCTTTCGACTCAGAGATACTTTTAAATAAAGGCAGTAGTGCACATCCACATAAAAGATTTGTTATCAAAATTGGAATAATTGGCCCAGTCTTTATTAAAAAATATACCTGAAGTACAGTAGTGCAACTTCAGGTTTAAGTCATATACAAAAACTTAGGACCCTTTTTAAATACATGAAAGGATCTATAAATACTTAATTAAATTAACTAACTACAAAATTAAAATGCTACTAAATTGCTATAACTTGATATTAAATATCTCTCGCACAACAATCTGGTAGTCGGCAGCATGATTCATCACTCTGGCTATTTGCCTTTTGACCTGAGTTGGCATACCACTAGCATCAGTTCCACTTCTTGAGGGCGGCTAAGGTGAGAATTGAGCTGAGCCAAATAGGTGGCATCGTGTATATCAGGAATGATACACCTGATTGCATCTATTAGGCACTTCAGGGTGGCTCTCTGGCTGTATGGTTTTACTAGGAACAACCAATAGGTGTCCCAAGTTAAACCTTTAATACTTGTGATTAATCTCCCATTCTTTTCCAGCTCTTGATAACATGATTGCTCTAATGTCTTGGCCGATAGTAATTTACCTGGTGTACATTGAGAGATCATATTAGATAAATAGAGAGTATTCTTAATCAATTCAATCAAATTACTTATGGATAATTTGCATCTAGAAACTGCTCTCTTTGCCTTCATCAATTGGGACTGCCACTCCATGAATAGAATTACTTTATGGGATTCTAGGATTTTAGGCAAATTTGCTGCCTGACCCTCATTAGTGTCCTGCCAAGTCAGGAAATCTGTTAAGGTCTCATCGGTCTGCTCTAAGTCCTGTCTAGCATTGACTGATTTATCGATTATTGATGTTGTTATGTCACACAGGGGTTCAACTTGAGCAACTTTATGACACAATAATCTTATTTGTGTTACCAATGCCTTATTAATCTGTAGTGCTTCTGCTCTGAAATCGGAAGGTTGCGGAAGACTCTTGAACTTCTCTATTTGACCTGATAATTGAGAAATTTGCTCATCTTTTGTCTTTACCATCTATTCATTCATTGTCTTCAATTTTTCTAATGCCTCCGATAATTATTTCTGCCTTTGAATCGCGCTCGAATCTACCCTTTATTTCTCTTCATGTAACTGCTTTTTCAGTTGATTATTTAACTGTTGCTGCATTGACAATTGTTGTTCTAATTGTTATGCTTTCTGTTGTGCCTCTGATAGCTGTGCTTGTAACAAAGCAATTGCCTAGCCTTTTTCTTTTAACAAATTACTCACTTCTAATGCCTTGTCCATGGTGGCCGTCGAATAGGCTCCAACATATTGGGAAAACTTTGTTAGGTCATCGGAAGGATCGAACTCCTCCTTCCAAACTATGTTGGATGTCACTGTTTGTTCAAGGAACAGGGAAGGTTGATCAATCCTTCTCCTTTTCTGTTCTCGCTTTACTACGGCCCTATGCTTTGGGTTGTAAAGGAAATCCAATGGAGGTATCTTCTCCACTTGCAAAATGATTTGATTCGAAGGATCTTTGGGAATTATTTCTAAGTCTGTAGTAGGGGGTTGACCGCTGGTTCCTTCACTTGGAACCTCTTTTGACGTTGTATCCTATGTATCAGTCGCTTTGCATGTATTGGCATCTCTTGAGCTTTCTAGATTGCTTATGATTGAGTCGAATTGATGCCATTCCTAGAGAAATCTTGGGTCAATCTGGTTATCGACATTCACATCCTTACTGCTCTTATCCTGCTCCTTTTTCAATTCTTCCTCATGTATTTTCTCTTGCTCTTTCCTCTGTGCTTCCTCTTGTTCTTTCCTCTATACTTCTTCCTGTTCTTTCCTTTGGAGTTCCTCCTTCTCTTTTCTTTGTAATTCTTCAAAAAAATTTGATGTAGTAGGAGGTTCATTGGTAAGTCGTTGTTCAGGCTCGCTTGACTGTGTCATCGGGGCAGTGGTTAACAAATCTAGAGGCAGAGTTTGCAACCTCTACTCTCTAAGTCTGTTAAATTCGACTAACCTGTCGTCGTGATATCTCATTTTAGCTAGTGCTTGAACCTGAAATAATGACTCGACCGAAGAGAATAGGTCATCAAACTCATCTTCTTTATGTTCAAATTTAGTGAGTTTTGCCTGTTCTAGTACATTATAGACGATTTTGTTTGGATCAAATCGTCTTTTAGGGAGAGTGGCGAGATTCATTATATTTGTCTTCTCTCCTTCTTTCTTTGCATGCTTATAGTCATGCAGAGTGTAAACGCCACACCTCAGAGGAAAAGGAGGCCAAACTTGCTTCTTTGAATTCCTTAGAGTCTTGGTAGCTCCTACAGATGTAAGCTGATATGCTATCTCTCGAGCCAATAGTTTGTCGGGTATATACAAGGGGAGGACATGAGGCCTAGCATGACTGCCAAAAATTCTTACATATGTAAATTTATCTTCTCCGAACCAGTTTCCTAAGGCTGTCAAGTCAATCTCTGCTTGTGAGGAAACCTTAGGAGCACGTTTGTCAAAAATTGCATCGTAAATGGGAAACATAAATCCATTGAAAACTTGATATAGGTGGTGTTTATAATGGGCTTTCCATAACTTCTAGTGATAGATATGAATGGGCATGGGGTCCTGTGGAGTCCATCTCCACCCCAGCACAGGAAATTTGGAGTTAAAACAGAAAGTATCTAAGATGTAGGCACTAAAGTAAAATGGAGGAATAAACCTATTAGTAACGCAAGTTTTGTTTCTGAACTCAAGAATAGCTATCGCTAACTTATCAGATAATATATTCCTCGAATCCATTATTTCGCTATTGACTGCTGCTTCCATTAAAGGTACCATCTCTATGGAGAATTTTGAGGAGTCATGCAACCCACCAATCCTAATCATCATCGCTCCAACATAACAATAAGGAGAACAAAAGGAATCGATAGAGTACTTACCCGAGGACTCATGCTTGTGTTTCGCGGGGTTTTGTCTTCATTCCCGTATAGGTGTTGATTCAGTTTCATTTTTATCTCTGAACTTCTCCAGGAATGCTTTATTATACTTCTTCTCTTGTTCGGGCAAATGGTACATTTGTCTCAAATCATTGGATTGAAATGAACTGAAGACTCTCCCGTCGATAGTGAAAAATGTTCTGTTTGTAATTGGGATTTCCTCAACTGCCCACCTTACCACATCTGTGTATGGAAGAATTTTCTCTCGAGCTGCTATCCGGTGTAAGTAAGAATCGGCCAAATCCTTTAGGGTAGCCTCGGACTTCCAGTTCGAGCCTGCTGTAGCTTGTACTAATGTTTCTTGAGGTTCTTCGGCTTCAACCAGATTATAGATGCTTTGCCAACTAGTATTACCGAGACCAAGACATGTAGTGTCTAAGATCAATCATTTTTTACTTGGTCCCGGATCAGTGGTATGTTGTCATGTTACTGCAGAAGCTGAAGCTGTTCCAAATTTCTTAGACTTCTTCCCCATTAGGCCTAAATTCGCTGCTTCCGAGGAGCTCTGCATAGGAGATAAAATGAATGTAATGCAGAGCATAGGTGGCACAAACCAAGTATGAAAGAGTTATATCAATCAATGAATAATGGAGGATTAAAGTAATATTGTTGCGGATACAATCTCTGAAGATATTTTGGCATAACTGCTCCATTAATTGGTCGTTTAAACCTGTCAATCATTTAAATGCTCATCATATCGTTTATTCGCCGAATAGTTCATTTAAGCCTGGCTTTGATGTTTTGCAGTTGGGGCAAGTGAATCACTATCGCGAAGAGAAAGGCTTTTAATAATAATTTAACACAATATACCCAAGCCTTATCAATCCTTTTTTAAATTCACGCTTAGCTTTATTGCAATCGGAGATCGGAGGAATGCTTGAGTAGTTATATTCGTGTCATCGCGAAATCCCCGATTAGCGATAGTGATATTGCTAATTCGCATCGGGAGTTTTTCAGAAGAGGGTTTTGCATGCATGTTACACTCCCCGATCGCCGATTGCGATATCGCATCGGAGCAAAAATAGGGGGGCCTTTTGTTACGATTGCTTACCTTCCTGATATCCGATAGTTATTCGCGCTTGTCGCATCGGGGAAAACCAATGGGTCTTTTGTTATGCATCCTTTGTTATTGCGATATGGGATCTTGCGATCGCTTTATCGCAATAATAAATAATTATTGATTTTTTTATTATAAGACCAATTATATGTTGTATCAAAAGGTTTATAATGTTTTGTTTCCTTTTGGACCTTTTGAGGAATGATAAGTTGATACCAATTTTATCTAAAAGGGACCCATGTCATATTATAGTTTTGAAGGTAAAATTTTATGAAATGGGGGTTGTTGTACAGCACAACAAGGCCTTAAGAATCCCTGGTTACAATCTCTGAAGTATCACATCAAAGGTAGGCTTCCATGAAATATCGGAAACCGGGCGAGACGATAAAGCGATTGCGACGAAGCGTATTGGTGATCGGAAATATATATATATATATATATATATATATATATATATATATATATAATATATATATATACATATATTGCATTGGAGTAGTCCATGGGATGTTGTATAGGCCTCAGGCTATTGCGATTGTGATATGTGATGGCATCGATTAGCGACAATGCCTATGTGAGGGGGCCGATAATGATATGCCGATGTGATGGGGCCGATAGTGATATGTGATGTGTCGATATCAGTGATCGGTGGATACCCAATATAAAGGGTCGTTTACATATGCGATTGCAATTTGCGATTAGGGAGCAAACCTTATAGGTTTATAAGTGTGATTTCATATCATTTGAAATCCATATTTACAAGATTTCTTTGTATTTTCCCGTGCATTGGGTTTTTGGCCATATGCAATATGATTGTGAGATGTGATAGAATGATAGACCCAAGAGGACTATAGGGGCGATCCTATATTATTTGAGTTTAGGATAAATGCTCCATGATGTGTTTTTTGTCGGTTTTCCTGTGTATTCTGTTATGTGTCTATTTTCTGGATTTCTGTACAGGAAGGCCAAACGACTGGGTTTCCTGTGCCTACCGGTTCATTTCCATTGGAAACAATCCATCGCACCTGTGAGGGTGTTTTTGTAACAGTAATGCATATGAAGCATGAAGAGACAGAGATGGAAAGGGATGATTCCTCATGATTAGTGGACAGAGGAATGGATGGAAGCCAAAGAGTCGGAGGATTCCTCAAAGGCTAGAGAGCCAAGCAAAGGAGCAGTTTTTCCTTCAGAGAGCTGATAGAGGCAGAGCCACCAGAGGTTGGGGGTGATGGCAAAAGGGAGATTCCTCAAAGAGCTGAGTGCAGCAGAGCCAAGAGCCAGAGCCAAGAGCCATAGCCAAAGCTAGAGCTAGAGCTGAGAGCCAGGGCCAGGGCAAGAACTGAGAGCCAGAGCCAGGGTGAGAGGCAAGAGTTGAGAGCCAGAGCTAGAGCCGAGAGCCAGAGCCAAGAGCCGAGAGCTAGAGAGCCAAACAACCAGGAATAAATATGGCATTCTAAGACCATTGGTTCAATTATAAACCTATGGATTTGAGTGTGTAACTTGTAAAATAATTTAAGCCATAATCCGAAGGAGCCTAGTTGAGTTGACTAGAGATCATGGAGACGTAGCCCAAGAGGTTCAGGTGAACTCTTAATTATATTTTTGTTATGTGTATGATGTTTATTTCCTACATTTCATTTACTGTTATATGTTTAAATATCAGTTTAAGAAAATGAACTCAAGCACTTGAATAGTTAAAGGCAAACAAAGCATACACCTATTTCAAGTTATTAATTTCGCAAACTTTCACTCATAAGCATAGATCTTGGGAATATATAAGTTTTGGAGTGGGAGAGGTTCTTGTATGCATGACAAGAAGCCTTTAGTGCCCCATTTCAGATCAATCATCAATAACAACAGCTCTTTCATTCTCTCTTTTACACTTTCAAATGGCAAGTTACTTTTAACACGAAACACGGAAAGTAAGCATATATTTTGTAGGCATTCTTTCACTTCTTACACCATCCCTGGTCTTATAAACATATTTGGGCACTGCAACCCAAATCATGTATGTCGATAAGCCAAGGGCTCTTTAACCCCTAAAAGTGTTGTTTCATACCCTAAAGGATCATGATCAACTGATTACATCATTTCCCAAAAGTTCCACTTGAAAAGCTAATCAGAACTGGCCAAAACTGGACCATACTGACTGCTCCATGGTCAAGGTATGATGCATACTGTCTGCCACACTAGCCAAGTGCAATGCATACTGAAAGAGCCTTTTGTGGGGTGCGATGAGCGAGAAGAGACGAATGGCAAAGAAAGTTTGCTAAGTGGATGCTCATGGAATCTTCTAGAAACTTATCCTATGACACTTGTCTCTCTGAATTCACCCAGGGATGAGTAATATATCAAAGAAATCTCCAAGTGGAACCAAGAACTATTAGTGGAATGACACTAATCAAAAACCCATAGCTGACTCACCCCCTTGTAAGACATCTAGATATGGATCCCTCATATGAGAGATCTAGAGGCTGGAATTTTGTAATTTGTAAGGAAGTGTTGTTGTTTTCTCTTTGAGAAGGAACATTTTATTGTTGGGTGTTCTTGTTTTTCATGAGGTGATGGGGGATTTGATGCTAGGAGGATGATGTTAGATCAAACAACTGGGTTGTAATCCTCTCTTCTACTATTAATAAAGTTATTTGAGTTTTCCTCCATATAATCGTGTATTTGTGAATCTTGTTATTTGTGAATGTAATTGTATGGTCAATGTATTTCTAATTCTGCATTGTTTATGGTATTATAGATCACGATGCTTTGATGGTGTTTTGTTGCTTTGCCTCTACAGGTATTCTCTAAAGCGAGACAAGTAGGAGAGGAGTGGCGAGCTCTATCAAGGCAGAGAGGAAATAAGAAAGGAGCCAAGCGAAAGATTCAAGTTGGTAGTCTTTGCTTCTCTCTTATCTATCATTCATAAAGGAAATCACAAGTTTCTTTGATTTTTTTTTTCTAAGATAGCTACCCATTTTAGTGGGACTAGCAGATCAAAAAGACACTAGTTTTCCCATAAACAAAATGGCGACTCTGCTAGGAAGTGATTAGTTTGTTTTTTTGTTATTGTTGTTTGCTTTATAAACTACAGACGAAGCCTGAAGTTAGCCAGCTAGCCTTTGAAATGCTCTTACTATGCATGTGCAAAGTAGATCAATGCTGCTTCAGTCAATCTCCAGGTTGGTTTATGAACTGAACATCTGACTTGCAAACATCCTAAGTGCCCTTGTGGTAGCTCAATAACCTCCTAAGATCATACCCCTATAATTTTTTGTTGCTGCCTATCATAGCTCAGCCTAAATCACTGAACTTAGCTGCAAATTTTGAGCAAAAACCAAACTCAGTTTTGTTCCCTGGCCCATCGCATTATCTGTAACTAGTAGCTTGTATGCATCAGACCTCTTGTGTATTGTAGGTGAGATGCATCTCTGTTTCCCTTAAGGACAGGTGTGATGATTGAGTGATATTGTTTTCCTTTTTGGAATTTGGTTTTTCTCCTTGTTTTCAGCTCTATTCCGTAGTTTTGTTGCTTATGATCAGTATCTCATTGTTGAAGATTTATTCCTCTACATCATTCAGCCTCCATTGATTAAGATTGGTAAATGTTTTTTATGTATTTTTCGTCATTTGCAATCCTTCTTTGTTAAGAGTAGCTTAATAAAACTGTCATTTTTTTATTCAAAAGTGTCGTAACTGTCATTTTGAGTCAAGAAGAAGAGTGTCATAAAGCCTTCCTCCTCTAGATAGTTGATTGTACTTTTGTCATTGTATTTGATTTGAATTGTCAATATTTGAAGTGTCGAAAGTCGTTTTCCATTAGAAATCGAAAGTGTCGTTTTAGTCTTCCTTTCATTTTGAAAAAAAATTGTTGAAGTGTCGCTTTGAAGAAAATAGTTCAGATATGTACTTAGTTTTCCTTCTCGTCATTCTCATATTAAGGAAACAGAAAAAAAAATACATGAATGTGCATTTGCATTTAGACTACATGCGGAAAATGATTTAGGAAAAGTGCATTTAGCGTGTGCTCTTTGCTCTCTATTGAAAGAATCGTACTCTTCTTTCCTTAGTAGCTAGGATTTTCATTGTTAAAAAAAAACAAACGACTGTTTATCATTTTAGATTGCATATTCAGGAATTTTACATCTACATCACATGATGAACCTTGAAAGACAAATTTCTAAACATATCAACTCTAAGATAAACCTCAATGAGCATAAAAATACTTTGGAACCTAATGCAACACATCTAGAAGTCTAGGCTAGAGACGTGTTCTGGCATCATACAACCTGGTAACTATTGTTTTCATTGAAGGTTGGGTGATTCCTCCTCTTTGATACGACAAGTGTCAGTACGGACTTGTGCTCCCCATATCATTGAGTATATATTGGGAGACCACAATAGGCTGATATCCTTTATCCTTAGGAATTTGTGTCTACCTCCATATCGATCGCAATGCACTAAACACAACATTCGAGAAGATTGACTACCATACATAAAGTCCTTGGTAATTTCTCTTTAATAACCACCAAGGTGTATATTGCAGTTTTGAGATTGGTTTGGTAATCCCTCTGTCTAGATTTCCAGAGTAGTCACCTTCGTTCCTTTTCGACTCCCTAAAAGAAAAGGTCCATCTGATCACTTGTCACTTCAAGCTCATTAAAAATCGAAGGTGACTAGAGTCATCTTTAGCTTTTTCTCGACTCTTAGAAATTGAAAAAGCAAATTTGTGTCAAAGCGTCATAAAATTTATTTAATTCAGAATAATTTTTTCCCTTTAATTTTTGAGTTGATCAAGTAATCCACAATCATGGAATAAAGTCAATCAAAACCCTATCGTTCGTGGAGACTAGCGAGTCAATCGTCTTTGACTCCATAAATGAAATCATTCCGGGCAAAATGGTCTTGTTTAACTGAATCGAATTCTCCTAGTTTATTTGAAACTTGTTTTTCAACATCATCAGAGACTCTAGTTACTCCAATTATTTCTAGTACATCTACCTTTACAGAAGAAGTTTTGCAGTTACAAGAGGACATTAGAACTGATCCTAGTGTAATGGTAGACACTTCTATCCCTAAACCAGCTCCATCTAGGGCTGATCCAGAACTAAAGTTCACTTACCTGAAAATCTAGAAGTTGAGTTCCAGAATTCATAAGGTGTCACCCCTCCAATGTCTGTTACTGTAGAAGCTATACCTTCTTCGGCTCCAGAAATATTTTACGAACTTGGCGGTCTACCTCTTCCACCTGGTCTGATTTTTATAGAAGGGATTGTAGAGGATCTTCTATCCAGTACCCCATTGCATTTTGGAACTGGGATCCATCTATATCCTTCTACTACAGAAGATAGTTCTTTTAATCACCCTTCATCGCAAGTTCCTATCGAATCACTAGGAAATCTTTTGGATAGACTAAATATGCCTGAACAACCATCAACATCTAGGACTATCTCATTTGATATAGCAATAGTGGAGCCTCCTGCTACTACTCTTACAATGTTTGCTGGTATACCATCTATCCCAACTAGTTATCAACTGCTAGATGGAGTCCACCCAGGGACTGTTTCGACAGCATGGTCTATTCCTATTTGTTCATCCAGAATCTTATCTAGAATTTCTTATGTTGAAACTCATCAAATTGATCCTTCACATCAGTATCAATTTGGGCAGTCCAATATCCAAAGACCAGTCTATCCTTTGAACACTAGATTGCCACCATATGGGGGGCAGTATGCTTTTTCATTGTTCCCTCTGGGAGAACAACCATATGAGAGTTCACAACAATATTAAGGTCAAATTAGAATTACATCCAGTGGTTGGGTACCAATACTGCCTCAATAGCCAAGAGTTGTATATTTAGTGCAACCAAATCAACCTGTGTCGAACATTCCCACTACACCTGCTATTGTGACTATGTCGCAAGTACAAGCGTTGCATGTTGTATGTCAACCTCAAGTCTCTTAGGTCGTAATACAACAGCCTCTTGTCTCCATGGCTCAATCACAACCTCATATTAGTTCCGCCTTAACTGGAATGACTCAGGCTCAAATGGGTACTATCACCCCACATCTTGGTCAAACATCTAGTATTGGACAACAGAAAATGGTCCAACAACCATGGCTGGTACAATATCAACAACCATAATTCCAACAAGCTTACTGAGCACTTGAGCAGCAAAGCTTTGCAAGTAATGGGAAACCGTATTTTCAAAACGATTACCAACACTCATATTATAATGGTTATGCCCATCAACCTTATCAAAGTTATCAACATCAGATAAATTATACTGGTATGAAAAGACCTACTGCTCAAGCAATCCCATCTTATCTTGGGTATGCTTCACCAAACCTGAATCAACAGTTTCCTTTTGTAGCAACTTTAGAATTATCAAATCTGAACTGGTTGACAAATGATCCAATTGCTTACGCCCCTTGGTGGCCAGCGATTCCTCATAAACTTCCCTCTGATATTCCTAAAATCAATGGAAATCTGAGTGAAGATCCATCGAATCACGTAATGATTTTTCATTTGTGGTGTTCATCTAACACCCTCAATGATGATTCGATTAGGCTTCACCATTTCCAGCGAACACTAACTGGTCCGGCAACAAAATGGTACATTGAATTGCCTAGAGCTTCATTTGACAACTTTCACACCCTTGCCACTACCTTTTTAACCCACTTTCAGTTACCCATAAGGTACGAAACAGGAACAGAACTCATTACCAACTTTAAACAGACAACAACCACTCACATATCTAATCATATTTGTGAGTGGCGATGTCGTCATTGAATGGTAAAGACATATGTTCCTGATCAGCTTCTAGCTGAGTGGTTTATTAAGTCATTATTACCTTCTATTACAGAAGATGTGGACAAAGGAGGACTTGTCATTGAAGAGAAAGTCATTTCTCGTGCACAATATTTAGAATTGATATATACTCAGTCTAGCACGCTCTATGACAAAATTCCTGATGCTCCTAGAGTAGAATTTTCCATTCCTCCCCCTCCTAAATCAAACAGGGACTCTCATGCCAGTCATGGCATGATTGGAACCTCAAGTACGTAAACCGAAAAGGCTCCATCTGGTAAAGCCCTTGTAGTTTCTAGTAAAAAATAAAATGATAAACTTCTTGTCTCAGAGGTTAATGTCATGTCATCTAACAAGGGCAAGGAACCAAAGCAACCAGAGGGCAAGAAGAAAGGGAGAAACAAAAAGAAGAAACAAGAAGATTCAACTCTTGAGAAATCTTCTAGAAACCCTACTGGGCGAAAGAAACCTAATCAACCATGCTTCATATGTAATGAGGACCATTATATGAAAAATTGTCCACATCGAGCTGAGGTCACAAAGTTCTTGAAGACTTCAAGTACCTCGGTGGTATTGACTAATCCATTTCCAAACCCCGAAACCAATCTAGTTGTTATCGATCATGCTTCACCATCCCAAGTGCTTATGTTGTCCATTTCGAAACAACAAAATGATGCTTTAATATCGACAAAGAATAAAGATTATGGGAATCCACAAATGTCGAACAACATGGCTACAGATCAACCCAGTAGTTCGACAACAACTTCGTCAGAAGTTGTGCCACCCATCATTCCTGAATTAACTATAAAGCTGCCAAAGGGAGTAGTACATAAATCAACATTTAATCCTCATTCTTGAGCAACACATAATTATAATATAATGGAGGATATAGCTCAATCACCACCCGCTATGTTGACACTTGAAGTACTGCAGAATTACCCCTCCCAAAAGCAGGCTTTATTATAAGAAATAGGTGGGATTGACCCAACGGATTCAAATCTTGTGGCCTTTAACCATAAAGGATATGAACCTCAATTACCAGCCCAACTCGCTTTCCTTATACAAGTAAAAGCACTCAACAAAACTATTCATCGAACAATCATTAACGAGGGGGCATCTACATGTATTATGTCAATGAGTAGCTGGAAAACTTTAGGCTCACCACCCTTGTGACGATCATCAACGATGTTAAAAGCGTTTGATGGAAGGACATACACGCCATATGGGGTATTAAGTAACTTGCAAGTTGAACTGGGGGCAAGACAGTAGAAATTGAAGTCAAGGTCATTGATGGAAACCTCGACTACAATATCTTACTTGGCAGACCATGGATTTATGCTATGGCTGTTGTTGTGTCAACATATTTCAGAAAGATCACATTTCCCTTCCAAGGAGGAATTACAATCATTGACCAACTAACCTTTCTCCCCAACAGTTCACAAGCTACTGGAAGCATTCCATTGATCCATGGAAACTCTCAAATGCTTCAAAATGTCGAAGTAGGTCTCCTAAAAGACCCTTCCTTAATGGGTACTTTTTCCCTCCCACCTCCGAGTAATCTGGCAGAAGTGGCCACAGTGGAAACCTTTCACATGATATCTTCTACATCATCAAATATTAAGAAGTAATCTGACCCTTTTGGTAGTGTGGATCATTGCCAGGTGTTGCCCCCAAGCCCTATAGAATTTTTCTAGCAATCAATTTTTTGGGCATGGGTGGAAAACCCAAATCAACACTCAGCAACTGTTTGGATAGATAGGTCTCTAAAGTATGGCACCTCTTCTGACCCTTGGTCTCATATACATTCTACAGAAGAAGGAATAATTCAGTCAATGATGATAGGAGAGGCACCATGGGAAGATTGCCAACATCATTCCCATCTTCAAAATAACAACGAAGATTATTCCAACAACCTTAATCATCCTTCAGTTTTTTATTTTCTATCAAATATCGTAAATACAGTGGATTCCAAACGAAATATATCCAATATCGAGGAAACTATCGCCATTAATATCTCGACCAAAAATAATGTTGTAGATAATGTTCATGTTGGAAAATCTTGTTCTCCTTCAGAATTGGAAATATATTGCGCTCTCTTTCACGAATTCAGAGATGTCTTTGCATGGTCATATGAAGAAATGCCAGGCATTTACTCGAGTATCATTGAGCATGAAATCAAGATGTATCCAGATGTCAACCCAGTACGACAACAACTTCGACCGGTGCACTCGAAGAAAGCCACTGCTATTAAGGCAGAAGTTGAAAAACTTTTACATGCTAGTTTCATTTACACTGCTCCTCTAACATATTGGGTATCAGATATTGTTCTTGTGATGAAAAAGAAAGGAATGATTAGAGTGTGCGTCGGTTATAGGGATGTAAATCAAGCTTGTCCGAAGGACAACTACCCTACGCCCTTCATCGACTAGATAATTGATGAATGTGCCAGATGTGAAATCTTTTCCTTCATGGATGGATTTTCCGGATGCAATAAAATCAATATCTGCCCACAGGACCAACCGAAGACTGCATTTGTATGTCCATGGGGCACATTCACGTACCGTAAACTACCTTTTGGTTTGAAGAACGCAGGGGAAACATTTTAAAGGGCAATGAAGTACGCCTTCCATGACATCAAATGAATCGTTCAACCATACCTCGACGATTTACCTGCTCATTCACAAAAGCAGATTGATCACCTACAGCATTTGAGAGCTATATTTCTGTGTTGTCGTCACTACAAGATACGACTCAATCCACACAAGTGTGTGTTTTGTGTTGGTTCTGGTTGGTTAC
>APFE031198746.1:250145-261963 GCA_000404065.3 Pinus taeda
GCAATTGAGCAGGTTGAACGACCGATGAGAGAATCTAACATGTTAAATGGTGAACTAAATATCTTTGACCAATATCACGAGCAATTTTTCCGCAAGGTTCAAGCTCGTTAAAAGATAAACCCGCCACTAAGCACATGTTGGCACAAGTTTCTAGCTCATTAAAAAATAAACCCACCTTCAGTAAACGAACTTTGTGATTGCCTTGCTATTAGCCTCTTGAACCTTGGTTGTGTTCATCCATCACCTCCATTCTTTTGACCAATCATGTGCTTCCACTTGATTGTTTACCCTTTTGAGGAACAGCTGCGACAAGTGATTCTGTTAGCCACCCTCTTCACACTACCATGTTTTGAGAAGTTCCAAACTTACCTAGAACTAGCTACTACTCGAAAACATCACTTGTTCCTCAAAAACGAGTTTCTTTTAAGCTCTTCTTAGACTCATTAAATATGAAAAGATTGTCGAGCTATTGGACTTTCCAACTCGTTAAATTAAAAGCAAGCACCATCCTTCTTGTACGTTTTAATCTTTTGGAACCGGAGGGATCATCAAACAAAAGATAGAGCACTTGTCTATTTTGTCTCACTAAAATGATTGAAAAGTCATTCCTTTCATATTATTCTATACTTTTTCTAACTTAATGGATTATGCTACAAAAAAGGACTGCTGGAGTTTCCTTTTCGTCCCTTTTCAAACTCTCTAAACATGAAAAGGATTGAGTTATATTTGTTGTTAAACTCATTAAAATAATAGCGACAAACTTGGCCATCTAGACAAGAACGAGTTTCACTGTCACAAGGCTCACTAAAACATAGTGACAGGTTTGCCCGAAGGGAAAATTATAGAACAAGCATATGTTATCCTCCTCAAGCTTGACAAAAATAAAGAGGTACTAGTCAGCAATGACTGGGGAAAAAGGGAAGAAAACTTGAAGAACTTTATTGATAGCAAGTCGCTCTTGAACATGACACTTTCACTTCATCACCATGATTGAGTCGGGTTGGGTTATTCCGTTCACCGGTCATATCACCATTGGTCCTCCATACCATCCATTTTTTGGGGTTAACACTACCAATCCATTTCAGTGTTGCCGACATGTTCAAGAGAAGTCATTCAGATAATTTACCACCCAGCTAATGCCTCATCCATTGCAATACATTCACCCTCCATTTTTCATGATCGCCATTCCTGAACCTTGTATCATCAGATCGTTTTCACCTCCAGAAAATCATTTGCTTCGTTTCATGTCATAGATGTGGAATACATCAAGGCCCTTCTACGATGAGTCACTTCTTGTTGACATCAGCTCATTATCCAAGAAGTTGACTTAGAAACAACCCTTTCAGTACTTTGAAGCTTGCATGCCTCAATGGCAAGTTTCTTACTTCCAGTGATAGGTTTACATCAATGGCCTTCGACAGAAATATTTTGCATGGTGTTAGACATCAACTCATATATATACACCACGTGAATTGTATTGTAGTACCTTGAGGGTCATTATCATTATCAGTGATTCCTCTCGCACCTATTAATAGCTTACATCATTGGCTAGTAACCAAGCGATGCCTTTCCATGTTCGACTCCAGAACATCTTTTCACATGGATTGACTTCTACATCCGGTGAAAATTGAACGAGTTTGAAGACCCCAGATCTAGTTTCACCCATCTGGGCTGCAATATATTTAGGAAAATAAAGACATCAAATGTACACAGAAGCTGCAAAGATGATCATCCAAGCTAAGGGATGATGAATCTACATATAAAGAATCATCAGTCTACAACCGCAGATGATTATCTGTTCCATGTACATGAAAATGAATTTATAAATCTAAGCATGGGAATGCCTACCTCAGCTATATCATGAAAATAATATGATGATGATGTATTGTATTGTATCTTATACAGGTCACCTTCTATTTCGAATACCTCGGATCCTCATGATAAAGCATTTCACCCGACATTAGAAGATTTACGACCTAATGCTTTAGGAGGCAACTATTATAGACATATTTGGGCACTATAACCCCAGTCATATATGTCAATAAACCAAGGGCTCTTTAACCCCTAAAATTGTTGTTTCATACCCTAAAGGATCATGGTCAACTGATTACATCATTTCCCAGAAGTTCCACCTGAAAAACTACTCAGAACTGGCCAAAACTAGACCATACTGACTGCTCCATGGTCAAGGTCCAATGCATACTGGCTGCCACACTAGCTAGGTGTGATGCATATTCAAATAACCTTGTGTGGGGTGCGATGAGCGAGAAGAGACAAATGGCAGGGAAAGTTTGCTAAGTGGATGCTCATGGAATCTTCTAGAAACTTCTCCTATGACACTTGCCTCTCTAAATTCGCCCAAGGATGAGTAAGAGATCAAAGAAATCTCAAAGTGGAACTAAGAACTATCAGTGGAATGACACTAATAAAAAACCCAGAGCTGACTCACCCCCTTGCAAGACATCTATATATGGATACCTCATCTGAGATATCTAGAGGCTAGAATTTTGTAATTTGTAAGGAAGTGTTGTTGGTTTCTCTTTGAGAAGGAACATTGTATTGTTGGGTGATCTTGCTTTTCATGAGGTGAAGAGGGCTTTGATGCTGGGAGGATAATGTTGGATTAGACAGCTAGGTTGTAATCCTCTCTTCTACTATTAATAAAGTTATTTGAGTTTTCCTCCATATAATCGTGTATTTGTGAATCTTGTTATTTGTGAATGCAATTGTATGGTCAATGTATTTCTAATTTTGCATTATTTATGGTATTATAGATCATGATGCTTTGATGGTGTTTTGTTGCTTTGCCTCTACAGGTATTCTCTAAAGCAGGACAAGAAGGAGAGGAGTGGCAAGCTTTATCAAGGGAGAGAGGAAACAAGCAAGGAGCCAAGTGAAAGATTCAGGTTGGTACTCTTTGCTTCTCTCTTATCTATCATTCATAAAGGAATCACAAGTTTCTTTGATTGTTTGTTTCTAAGATAGCTACCCGTCTTAGTGGGACTAGCAGATTGAAAAGACGCTAGTTTTCCTGGAAACGCCTAGCTCTTAAGGAGTTAATGAGCCTCTCTTAACTTATAATAAAAAAATGGAAATAAGTTAAATTTTTCTCAAAGAGGATAGGAGGTCTCATTACAAGCCAACCTACCATGATCATAAGGTCTTAACACAAGTGACATTCCCATTTTGGCTACCACACTAGGGGAATGGCCTTTAAGACATTATATATGTCTAAGGACAGGAGGTATCATCATGAGACCACTTGTTCGCTTTGTTCTGCCCTGGTGAATGGCATTGTGGTTATCTGGTTACTATGCCAACGCAATGGTCTCTTTGCAGAAATATGTAAATCATAATAATAAAAAAGTCATAAGTTGAGGATGATGGCTCCTTTTTTTTGGTTTAAGTGGCAACCCTGTCGAGGCTATGGATGCCTACTAGCAGCAGTGGCTTTGTCGTGGTATTGGAGTGGTATTCTATATTACCAATTCTTCAGTATGCTAGTACTTCCTATTTAATTAATCCAAAAGGAGAAACTACCACCACATAGTGTTTTTACTCCTAAAAATCAACGTATCCATTAAAAATTCATTTAATGAACCACTTCAAAATCGTCTAATCAGTTGACACCAGCTATCATTATTATTTTCATGCCATGTCATGTTTCTCTTTATCAATCACAATAGGTAAATTAATGTTGATAATAAATATTTACATGCTTTATTCTTTTCCTTGATCATCTCTAACTGCTCGCACGACTGTTAATTAATTCTCTTTACTCCACCTATCAGACTCCTTCGCTCACTTCATTCCATATTAATGCCATTGTGTGTACTTTTATTCTTCCTGTACTTCGAGGATGAGGACGCCCTTTCTTATTGGATGGGGAAGGTTATGCACTATAATTATTTGATAAGATATAATTATCCAACTCCACCATGACTTGCTGATTGGACTGATTAATTAGTGTTGCATCTATGGATACCCTTTCTGATTAACTGATCATTATTATCGCTTTTATATAAAAAAAACTTTCTCTGATTAAAACTCTTTCATGTGGCATATTCCTTGTTCTTCAACACTAAAACCATAGAAGTAGGAATATTGCATGCAGAATAGTGGAACTGTTACAAGAGCACAACAAGCATGGGAAGCAACATCGTTCGCAATGAGCCCACACTATTGCAATTAACAGAACAAGCTAGAGCAATTATCAGACACGTTGGGTGGATACAATACCTAGTCAGCTTCTAGGGATTTCACAGTGATGTTGCACTGGAATTTTTGCAAAACTTATAGAATGGACACACAACCGCGAAAGGAAAAACCATAGTAGTCTTTGAAGTGGTCATAGATGAAGTCTTAGGACTCTTGACGAAAGGCATAAAGTGGACTGAGAAGCATGTAGAATTGCAGGAAGTTGTTGAAGTATTCAAAGAGTCAGGTGAAGAACATATACGCAAAGGAAAAGGTATTCAGTCTGCATCCTTGAAGGAGCCATGGCAAGAATTGGCAACAATTGTTCAGAAATATATCACTTCTGATGGTCGATAGGATGTCGTACAGTCTAGACACCTTAAGCTATTAGCAATACTTAGGCATAAGATTGTACTTAACTTGCTATTCTTTTTAAATTCTTTACTGCATGATGTTTCTAGCTGAGTCAGAAAAGCCAAGAACCTGTAGCCTACAATTAGCATTATGGTCTAGTTAAACTCATTGTCACTAGAGAACTAACCCAGCAACAATTAACCTAGGACAATTTTGTAAATCCTCATGTACCTTCATTAGAAGAAAACCCAAGAAATGCAGAAAGAGGAGCAAGTGTTGACTAAATTGTAGAGAATGTTGATGAACCAGATAATGAACAACAAACCTTAGGGGAAAAAGTCTCAAGGAGGGTACAAAAAATGAAAACCTCTACTTAAGCTTATGACCCTGCAAAATGAAGACGTTCTAAGAGGATAATGGCACAATAGAACATTATAGAATTAATAGAGAAAGCACAACTATCTCATACACCCCCTACAAGCCCACATGATGTTTTTCCACAAAGTGACGAAGAAGAGGTGGCTCGAGTTTTGGAAAACTTGTGGACACTCTTTGAAGAGGAAACTCAATCTAGACATTTAGAAGATCAGGACCACGCCCCTAGCCAGTCTGCCTCTATCGATAATTCTGGTCATACATAAACTTTATTGTCCTCTAGAAATATGGAGGAAAGTCAATCTAGACACTTACAATATCAAGATAGTGTCCCTATCCAGTCTGCCTCTCCCGAGAGCTCTTGTGATACATAAACTTTACCATCTTCTAGAGATATGGAGGAGTCACAGGAGTAAGGTGGACAAATTTCCTGTATAGCAAGAAGTCCTGAGCCAAAAACTCAAATAGAAAGAAGCCCTGAGCTAGAAACTAAGATAGAAAGAAGGCCTAAGTCAGAAACTCAGTCAAGAGATAATGTTTTATTGGAACGGGACCCTAGTAATGATATAACCCTATTTCTCCTGAAACAAATACAATTGTTTCTTCTCCAATCAAACATCTCACTAAGGTTGAAAGGGAAGTAGACAGTGTGAGGATGAATCTATTGAGCAAGGAGAATAGGAAATTGAGGAAAAATATCAAGCAATTGAGGAAGTGGTTGAAATAGGCAAGAAAGGATCGCGGGAACAAAGTAGAATTGAAAACCATCAGTACTCAAAGTGAAAACCTCCTTCATACCACTGGAATGCAAATAGAAGACACCCCTATAAATTGAATTAGAATTCAGACTGAAATACATCATACTAAAATTGTTGGAACCTAGACTAAAGACATTTGCACCTGTTCGATGGAGACTCATACAAATTTCTCTGTGGACTTGATGGACACTGTGGTTGAAACAAAATTTTTAGAAAATTCTCAAACAATTGATACAACGGAAAAATCTACTCAGACCGACACAGTGGTAACCTATGATACAGTTGTCCAGACCGAGGACACACCCTTGTACACTCCTTTGGTAAGGGAGGCTTCCATCCGAAAGTTACAGAAAGAACTAGCAGAACTACAACATACTCTAGCACAATATTAAAGGGAAGTGGTACCCCTGCATAATCATAAGGATTTATTGAATAAGTTTGATGAGCTAACTACAACAAAGAATGAGACTTATGCTAGTCTTAGAGTTGAGCAAAAAAAAAAAAAGAGTACATAATCAACTTTAGAAATCTATAGAGAAAATTAAAATTGTTTTCTCCATTTATTTAGATGCCTTTTCTTGTAGGTCACCTGCTACCAATTATGCATTGTTTTTTCTTGAAAGGTACTTATTGTTAAATGTCAAAGCTATCAGGGCTAGTAAACCAATGTAATTTAAATCAACCCTAGCCTTTATTCAATACTGCAAAGAGCAGAATGAAAAGGTGAAGCATCTTGTCTATGAAGTATACCTACACAACTTTTTCTGGAGGACGAAAGGATGTTAACCCTAGCCCCTTCATTAGAGATGTTCAATTTCAAGCCTTCATTTATTTTTCTCGTAAATAGATTCAGTGGGCTAAGGCATATAACATTTTCCAGAAAAGGGAGCATGAATTAGATATTTGGGTTAGGGGAGAACATACAAAACCCGAACATCTTTTTATATAGAACAAATGCTTTATGTAACAACCAAATATTGTGGCCTCTCTAGGTGCACTCCATAAAGATAATGTAAAATTTGGATTGGAGTATTTCTAGGATATTAAAGAAGAAGCCCTACTTACTGCAAAATAGAGATGGATGGCTTCCTCCAACATCATTAAAAACAGAGAGCCGTTTGGTTACAAAAATTTCAAAGCTTTTGCTGCTCATTTGGTTAAGTTCAACAATCTTATCTTATGCATCGGTCCTACATGGATAAGCTACAGATAAAGAAGCCCCATTATATGGTATCCACCTTACGGGTACCATTTTGACTATGAATTGGTAGAATTCCAATAAGGCCAAGCATTTGGAATGCTTAAAAAGAAAAATGGTTTTCAGATATTTCCAGAAGATACTTATCTTACTTATTCCTTAACGCAATTACATGTTAATCATCTTCTTGCATGAGGACATGCAAAAGGTAACTAGGGAAGTATGTTGGGTCACAAAAAAGGTATATTTGTATCCTTACATTACTTAATAAATCACGCTCTTTTATATATTTGTCATCATTCTTAGAAAGGATTTGGAAGAAAATATTGTGAAATTTAGGTCAAATCAATCATCGATAGATTGCATGTTTTTAGCATGAAAAGACTAAATTTTTCTTTCTTTTATGCACAGGAAATAAAAATTGGACAATTATTGTTTAGTTGATAGAATGACAACACCAAACCAGGAGAAGACCATTCCTTGGCTGAATGAACTAGCAAAAGATATGAACAAGAATTCTAATTCAGCAAATAGAAATTTGATCGTTTATTTATGAAATCCTGAGGATCTCTCAATCCTTAGGATTCACTTTCATCCAGTAGTTTTCCATTAGACTATATGATACTGATGGGTAAAAAGTATCGGGACAATTTGGCTCTTACATGTCCTTGTATCTTTGTATTGAACATAGCATATTTTGACATTACAGTAATTTTGTACCTTTATTATTTCAATTAATGAAAAATACAGAGATCCTTTCTTAGTCACATTATGAGCTTTATCAGTAGTAACTTATGGAGGCTTTAGGCCTAGTCACTAGAATATTCTCTACTCCTTTGTGTCATAACTATTTCCTTATTTTCTACAATTCTTTATTACTATTCTTTTATAGAACCAAGTTATTATTTATATCTGCATTTGAAATAGATCTTTAACATTAGGGCCAAGGCCTAAGGGTTAAGGATAGGGATGATGCCTGTTGAGTGCTAACAATAGATGGAGGTATTACTGGAGGTTGTGTTTAAGTTGGGATGGATGCTTTCAAATGAGTAGTACTTAAGAGAGGTGGTGGATGGACTGCCTCTCATCCCTGATTGACTAATCACCATTGGTAGCTAGGATCCTTAATTGGATGAACTTATCCCTTTATCATCCGATGTCCGACTGCCATCTTGTTTGGCTATCAATTTATTCTTTATATCTTCATTTGAAATAGATCTTTAATGATGTTGCTTTAATACTGTACTTTTAATGAATTGTGTAGAATAAGTTGAGTGTTATGGTTGATTGATGCTCTTTCTTATTCATGTTCAAGATTGAGTAGTTACTTATTGTTTTTACTATAGTGATTATTTCCATTTATTAGAATAGAAGTAGCCCATTAGATATGGTTTCTTTTAATGCATCTTCTTGAAATTCATTTTCTTTGAAAAACAACTACGATTGGATTTAGATTTATGGTTTGAACTGTCTTTGATTGAACTTCTAGAATTAAGAATTTGTTAATACATTCTTGCAATGACTTGATGAAATATTACACTCATTTAGTTATGTAACAACCTCTTACCTCTATTTCACAGAAAGTCGTGACATCCTTGAAATAAACATATGGATCCTAGTTTTATAATGTAATGTGGGAATTAAGATCGATTCAAATAGTCATCTTAGTGCACCAAAAGAGGCCTCCTTTGATTGATGAAATAGAGTTGCTCAACCCCACCTTTTTCCCCTTGGTATACAACTTTCAATCTAGGACAAGAAGGACACTTATCTATGGCATGGTTTTCCTCATAGACTGAGCAAGCCTCTATAACATTTAATGGACATTCATTTATGGGGTGCCTTTTAGTGCATTTAGGGAAAAATATAGTTAAGGCCCTTTCTATGTCCTCATGTCTCCTCTTAATCTGCATGGTATCCATTTGTAAAGCAATGGTATGCAACATTCCACTTTTAAATTCCTCCAACATGTTTCCAATTTCATTCTTGATGGATGATGTGGAGGGAGAGGAACTAACCAAAGCTTGACTAGCCCTACCCTTCTTCCTAGCCACCTTAGAATGGTTTTTTAACACTTTTTTGATGTCTACATAGGGTAATTGATAGATATATCCCCTACACATCATGTTGACGGTTTCCATCATTTCCTCCCTGATTCCTTGGAGAAGGACTTACTTGAGTGATTTAGGATCAAGGGTGCATCCAACCCTCCTATAACTGAGCTGGAATCTTTCTTCATAGTCTTCTAGGGATTAATCAGGTCCAAGAGTCATTCTAAAGATTCCTCATTGGTTTATTTGCACCTATAGTAGTCCCTATACTTATTTTTAAAGGATTGTTGCATTTGAGCCCAAGTAGTGATGATATCCCTAGGTAGACCCATGAACCAGCACAAGGCTACATCTTTAAGGGTAGATGTGAACAACTTCAGCTTCTGGTCATCATAGGTATAGTCATAAGTCCTATAGACAATAACAAACTCAAACATAAGAGTATCGGGGTCCTCAGAGGTTAAGCCATGGAACTGTGGAAGGGTAGAAGGGCTTGTATTATTCATCCTAGTATCTCAATTAGTTTCTCTGATAGGGAAAACCTCCTCGTTCATGTTTTTAGCCATGGTGTGGGTATGTGGAATGGGTTTTTCTTCTTCCCCAATAAGTTCTTAAAATATCTCAAGTTGTTCACCTAAGGGGTCTTCTAACTCCCCTGCAGTCAGAGAGGGAAGTTGACAGTCACCGCAGAAGAGTGAAGGTTGACTGTTTGAGGGTATGGGGTTCTTTGGAAAGAATTTTCCTAGAGTGTCTCTACTCCTTCAAGCAATGAAAGAAAAATTTTTCTTATTTTATATGATTTTCTAAAAATTAAATGCAAAACAAAAAGAAAAGCAGAAATAACATCTACCTAGATACCTCCCCGACAATGACGCCAAAAAGTGGTGAGCCCTAGTATTGCACCAAGAGTGTTGTAACTCCTAGAGGCTCCTCAACCCTATTTATCAACCCAGGGTTCATACAAACTTCGAGGTGACAGTGCTATATACACAGTAGATGGAATTCTACTCATCCCACTCTCAACTAGGTAACTTGATCATTAGGACTCCAAGACCATTCTTCTACTGAACTAGGGAAGATTAACTACTGAAAGCATGATTCAAAAGCTAGTCCTAGTGCAGAAAAAGAAAATGTTGTTCAAATCTAACTTGTAAATGATGTCAACTTGTAAATGCTACTCCATCAATCCATTATAGAACACAAGATTCTAACTACAAAAAGGAAAGCTACACTAATTACAATAAACCGTCTAAATATCAAATTCACTTGAAAATGGAAGATTATTCTACCAATTCACTAGTCAATAATTCATGCATCATTTATCTATTTCACACTTACATATTAAGTAATTTCCAAATTTCCAAATTTGTAATGCAGAAACTAATGATGTTTTCTCTTGTAATAAAGGAAAAGGAATGTAGGGAATGGCCTAGGTGGTACCTCTCACCCAAAACCCAAGAGCTTCAGCCCTCTGGACTAACTCAGTGATGGATCAAAATGAAACTTTTCAGTATCATTGCAGAAATGTCAAATACATAACAAAAATAGTAGTCACAAGTGCTTGAGCTTAATAACCTCTTAGCTACAACAAAAATTTGAATCCCAATGAGTTCCTTAGTGTTGGATACCTATACCAATAGGTTTCATATTTCATGATTGGATATCAAAGGTCCAAATATGCTCAGCTTTGACTAATGCAAAGATCTCATATTTCCCTAGGAAGGCAATGTCTGTATCAATCTTGGTAAAAACTTAATTTTGATGGGTGGTCCAATAGTCTAATCTGGATCATGCCATGTTTTCAATTTTTATGTTGTAGAATAGAGAAGGAAATCTGTCCAAACTGTTAAATCTTGGCAGATAAGTAGCTAGGTAGAGAAACTAAGGCTCCCAACTGCTTAATCTGGGACCTTGGAAGGAATAAGGGTTGTTGTAGATAGGAAATGAAAGCAAAAGCCAATGAAAAGAAAAAGGCATTCAAAGGGTTGCTAGTTCAAGTGCACCCTCCAAGAAGCAAACAAAAAATGTTAGGATAACTAGTTGGGTAGGTAGATGGGGTTGCAGAAAAGTTGTCTCTTCCAAGACTAAGCTTGCTGAAACATCTACAAGAAAGGAAACACACTGGAGCATGACTAATTCCCTTGTTTTCATATGTATTTCACTCATTACTAACACCCTTTCCCAAGATGCACAGAGCACAGAAATTAATATCTTTGAAATATTCTTATGGCTTTAAGAAGCCACATTTCTTGTGCAAAAATCTTTTCATTTTGATGTACTCCTTATTTCAAGTTTTTTTTCAAAGAAAACTTGTTGAATCAGCCATCACTCATGTGTTTCACCCATATTAACGGCTAACTCTACTACTCTAGCTCCCTATACCCCATGATCCCTATTATTACAAAACACCATGGTGTATAAACCCCAAAATGTCTATAAATATCCCCCCCCTGGTGCTATAGCCATATGGTCTGTTTAAAAGGAATCAAAATGACACCTGGTCATTTTGATGAACCTCCCAGGCTCCTCCTCTCATTCCAAGTCATAGTGGTCATTTAAACCCTCATTTGCAAAGAAAATCCTATGAAAAAGCACCCCTACCCATGACCCTTTCTGCAAAAAATGACTCCTGAAGGTTCCCCGCCCCAAAAAACCCTTTTTTCCCTTTTCTCCGCCTAAAAAACCCATTCTCTAAAGTAAAAAAAATGGAATTTCAATTAAAAGCCCGCGGGCGAATAAACCCTCAAAAACCCAAAAAACTATAGTCTACCTCCCCGCGCGCATTTTAAATTAAAAAAGGACGTCAAATCAATGGGCGGGTCCTACCGCACAAACCCGCCGGCAGATCCTGATCTCCGCCAGCCGTCCGATCTCCCGCCCCGCCA
>APFE031198746.1:265538-283108 GCA_000404065.3 Pinus taeda
GCCCATCAGCTAAAAGAATCACTGAAGCACACCAACCGACAGCTGGATTTGGAAAGATTGTCCTCTTCTGCCAAAGACAATAGAATAAAAACTTTGGAGGACATAATTGTTGAACAAGGCTATGACCCAAAGGATCCAAAGGGTGTCAAGGCCCTTATGAAAAAGAGGAGGATGACATAGTTGCATTGAGGAGGTAGGCAAAATTGCCTCCTACTATCCATCCTGACACAGCACAGCTGGCCCAGGAAAAACAGGTGGACCAAGCTATGGAATTACTCCTGGCTATGAACCAGAGGATAGTGGAGATGGAGGCAGAATTGGAGAAAGCCATGCAGGAGAAACAAGGGGAAACTGCCTCTCAGCCACCTCAGACCTCCACAAACATTCAATCTGCCCCTCCAGCTCAAACAACAGCAGCTCCTATCACTACTCCAGCACCTACCACTGCCACATCAGCAACTGGAGCAACCGTGGGGGCCACAGCAGCAGCAGAATCCAGCCTGAGCATGGAAGAAATGATGAAGGCTGTCAAGGAGCTGGAGGGCCAAGTCTCAGAAATAAATGTCACCAAGGAGAAACTGGCCAAACTGGAAGCTAGTTATGACAAATCAAAAATGACCGTGGCTGAAAGAGAGAGGGAAATAAAAGCCCTGAAAAAGACTATTGCAGAGCTGGAAAAGCAGCTCAGTTTTGACAAAGTAATAGCAGAAATCAAGCAGGTGATATGGACTGCCATTGGACAAGCAATCACTAACCAGTGGGAGTACATTGTTGCCATATATGAGCAGATAGGGCTCATTGGCAAGGCAAAAAAGGAACTATACAGAGCAAGAAATGAGCTAGGCAATATGGCAGACCTTGCCCCAAAGATGATAGAAGTCTTGAATTATAGGAATAGTTCTCAGCTGATCCAGATGGGAGTCGCTAACAGAACTGAAACTATTTCCATAATAAAGAGGACTACAACGATGAAGAGCCTAATTCAAACACTGGACAGAAGGGTACATGATATGCAAGCAGATATCACCAAGTTCCAGAATAGGTTCACAGCCCTGCAGGACAAAGGGCTCCCCAGTTTAGAAGAATCAGGAAGGCTTCTCTCTTATGAGAAGTACATCAAAAGAATAAGCACTTTTTCAGCCATGCAGATTGTTGAGGCTTCTGGGTCATCTACAACAGGCCCATTAACAGGACAAGTCCTTTTTGATAAATTAGATAATTTGTTTTTTATCAAAAATGAGGTAGCACATTTATTTGATAAACCTCCCGATTTCTATAAGTACACTGAAGCTGATGAGACCGTAGGGTCAATTTTGAAGCAACAGCTTCCTCATCCAGGTGATTGGCAGGACTTGGTAAAGTTACTTTTGAACCAAGGTTGAAGAAGAAAAAACTTTTTTGCAGCAACACAATCCATATTGCACCTACAGGTGGACAAAGCCACGCCAGCAAGCGCAAAGACACTGAGCCAACTCAGCACAGGTACTCGGCATCAGCATCAACATCAGCAGGTATAGGTAGCAGGGCCAAGAAAGATACAGAAAATCAGAAGTAGCAAAGCACTTCAATGCTCTATTTATGAAAAAGCCGCGTAGTTAACTCCGTAGTACTCAAAAGTCAAAGGGTTTTCTTGTCAAGAGTTAATAGCTTTAAAGAAACATTTACACTTGTAATAACTTCTCATCTACTTTCTCTGTACAAGTGTAAGAGATTTTTTCCCCTCAGATGACTCCATTCTTGAGATATTTTTGTATGTAACTCTATATATTCACCCCCGCGTTGGTTGAGAGGGGTTGGACTTCGGATGTAAGAAACTCTTCTGAGATATTCTCTGTAACTCTGATATTGTAAATCTTTCAGACAGTTTAATACAAAGGCAGTGGGATTTCTTCAATGATGTGTTGACTCTTGGTCTCTCGATGGTGTGTGGCTCAAAGTTGCAGGATTCTTGATCATTACATGGCACAATAAGTTTTCTCATGGCTCCTTATGTTACATATGTTTCCTGTTATTCCATATGTTTCTCATGTTTCCTGTTTCTCACGTTTCCTGTATGTTTGAAACTCTAGATAGTAAAGAAAAAGGATAGCCTCAGGATTTAGTCATTGACTACCCTGAGCTCAATCTGAACTGTCTCATATGTTTTCTTCTGATAAGGTGTTTAAAGCGTAATTCTTAAATGCTACCTTTAAGCCATATCCTCACTGTGCATTGTTGTTTTAAGAATTCAAGTGATTGCTCTTAGATAACATGCCTCTTTCACAAATATACAGCTTAAGTAACGAAATCTTAATTGCTCATTACTAGTTGTTTTCACCTCATCCTCAATATTCACAGTTTGTTCCATGAAATGCACACAGGCCCTGTAGCTTTCCTCCTCACCAAAATCAAGATTTCAAGAGAAAACAGTCCTAGACCCCATTGCCCAATGGATTAATTTCCCCTGCTGATCTACTTTAAAGGAATCAGAAGCATCCTCCCAACCAAATACACAAAAACAACCAAAAACTCATCTCACAACTAGCCTAAAACCCTCACTGAAAGCAGTGACAAACCTGATAGAGAGAGCCCTCTCTTACTGCAGCTGGGCTAGAAGCTGCAGCCCAAAGATTGGTTAGTGGTTACCCCGGCCGTATTCTCTTAGGAGTCAAAGAGAACAACCTGGGTGTTAACAGTTTACAGAAGAAATGATAGCACATTATGAGGATACAAAAAGCAACACTTTTGTTAGCCAATTGATAAACCTCAAACAAAAGGGTTCAATGATGGAGCACATTGAGGACTTCCAAAAATTGAATATAAGGGTAAAATATATTATAGACGAGTAGAGGATTGATTTGTTCATAGGGAATTTAAAGGATAAAATCCAACATGAGGCTCGCCTTTGGGAACCTGACTTATTGGAGAATGCATTCAGGTTGGCAAGAAAAATGGAAAGAAAAGTTATGGCAACAAAGAAGCCTACCACTCACAACTATAAGAATGGAAGTGTTGTTTCCCCTAGCCTTCCACAACTTACAAGGTTGACACCCCAACAATTTGGTGAGGGCTAATATTGTAGCAAGAATGCTACAACTCCTGGGCTACCAACTTTACTTTTATCAACCCGGTAGTTCGTAACAAACTTGGAAGTGTTGGTGCTCAAGTACGAGTTCCCACTATAGGTTCTCACTTGGTCAGCTAGCACAAGATCACTAGGAGCTCAAGCAAACTTCTATAGATTTTAGAAGAAGCTCTATGTGTGATGAAAGGAAAGAAAGATTACTCTACAGATGCTATTCTAACTACAGAAAGGAGAAAGACTGGAATGTAAAGCAAAACCTAGTAAACCCTAATTAACAAGCGAATTCTACTTTTGCCAAAAAAAAAACTATGAAAACCATGAAAGAAATTTCATTACCTACTCAAATAAGTAGACAACATCTAACCATGCTATTTCTGGAATTAAATAAGAAAAAAACATATTTTTGGATTTTTATGTGTTTTTATGTGAATTTAACATGCATCTAATTTATTATGTGTGAATATGGCAGCGAAAAGGTGGCATTAGATGGTATTTTTTGAGCTTGGGAGGATGTAGGATGGTGTGGATGGGTCCTAGGAGGTCTTAGGTGGCCTTGTGGAGGCTTTTCCCACACTCGGCCTTCAAAAGAAAGACTACAGGAAAAACTATAGGAGGACACAGGAAAACTAAAGGAAGAAAACAGGGAAACTACAGGAGGCCTACAGGAGGAGGTTGAGAGAAATTTTAGTTGTTTTTAGGGTGTGAGAGTTTTTGGAAAAGGTGGATGAAGGTTGGAATGAGGTGTTAGGGCACCTAAGGTCTACCATGAATCACCAGGAGAGAGAAAGATGATTGGGTTTTCTCAAAGAGAGAGGAAGAAGTTCTATGAAAAATGAAGGGAAGTAGGGCAGAATTGAGGTGAGGTTTTGGAGACCTATAGGGCATGGATCGGATGGAGGGTGTGATTGATGGTAAGCTATCCTACTTCTGGAAGATATCTACTACATAAAAACTGACAATTAACCAGGAAAATCAAGCAACCAATGAAATGAGTGCATCCTAGGAAAACAGAGTTTTGCATTAAAATGGCCTAAACTATGATGTATAGAAGGAAATTCGGGGAAATGTTGTAAGAAAGGAAAGAATAAAAAAGGACTATTGTGAATCAGGAAGTGGACATGATAAGGAAGATCTAAAGCAAAGCAAAACTGGACTATCAACCTACTATAAAGTTGCAAACACTAGAAGTCCTAGGAATGAGGAAAATCTGTGTTTTTGTGGCAGCAAGAGAGTGTTTGCCTCACATTATGGTCCCAGAGGGAGGAAGAGAGGCCAAGGCACTGTTGCTAGCCTTTTGAATCTTCTCTGATCACTATTTAACCTGCTACATAAAGCTCAAATGGAAGCAAGCTACTAAATCATCAAAAGGAACCTATTCTTAACCATAAGAGAAATACATCTAACATCAAACTAATCTACAAATTGAAGTAAAGAATACATATACAAGTAAAGAGAAGATTGGCTACTTGGATTGGGCCCTAAACCAAGAGCTTCCACCCTCTGAGGTAACTCAAAGCTAGCACAAAAAGGATTCCATCTTCATTATCAAGAAATAGCAAGATTCCATAAAACTTTCATAAAATAGTAAGCTCGGAATTTGAGCAGAGTTTACACAAGAAAAAAAGTTGACCATAGTGAGGCCATAGGTCTCTCTACTTATAAATCTAAAGCTACCAACATCTTCTTTAAAATCAGGGAGGCTTGGCTCCCAAAACTCAAGATAACTATCAACCATCTTCCACTTGCTCGACTGCCTTCTAGTGCATGATTCAACTACTTGTACTTCGAGCTGAATGGAGGGGAATTCGAAGTGAAGAGCAATAAATGAGGGGGATTCCATCCTATAAGTCCTATCCTCTATCTACTTCGAGTTATTATTGTAGTTTGACCACTAGATCCTTGACTTTGACCTCAAAATCCATCAATAATTTGCATTAAATACATGTTATACCACATGGCATAACAACTAACTCAACTCACTCTAAAAACATAAATCTAATTAGAAAATCATACAATAAGCTAAGAGAATGGTTTATTTGATTAGGTTAGGAGGTAAAATGAGCCCATATAATTACCCATTTATGAGTCTCATCATCACTCGTTACTGTAGGTATTGCTCATCCTCTGAGCAACCTAGTTAATCTCTTGGTCTTTCATGGCCCTGGTGGCCTCCCTAGCATTCCAAGCTTCTGATGTGATCCACTCATGTTATCCATAAAATTTCACTTTTCTACCTATGTTCTTCCACTGCTCCTTCTCTTCTTCTTCTCTTTTACCTTCCAACATGCCTAATATGAGCGGAGGACTCAGTTTGAGGCCAATCTAGTTGACCTTCAGCCTTTGCATGGAGTGCTTGTATATTAGCACTCTTTTAATTGCCTCCTTCAACCTCATGGGGGAATGGCATTCTCTGATCTGCAAGCTATGGGGTAGGGTGTTCCATCTTCTCATGCATGAATGCACACATTTATCCCCAAGTAGCCTAAGCATATATTCAATGTGTGCAATGGCTTGTTCCTGATTGGCTAGATATTTAGGGGCAATCTAAGGGTCATTGGAAAGCAAGTTGTGTGTGATGATAAGTGCCATAGGATCTGATGGCTCAGCTCTTATCATCAATGGTTCATTCTGCTCTTTTATTAACAATCTTTTCATTTTTGTTGCCCTCAATTCTTCATGGTTCATCCATGACGTCATGGCCATTAATTTCAAATCCCCTAGCTTGGAAATGGGGTCCCACACATTCAGCTCTGTGAGGGCCATGTTGTGTAGATAGAACTCTACCATCTTTGCTTTGTCCTCGAAGGTGCTTTGGTCACACAAATCCATGAACTGCCTATAGTCTTGGAAAGGCATTATGCCTCTTTGTGCCAAAATTTTTATTTGGAATTGAAGTCATTGATCCTTCAGATAGAGGCCATAAGATTTGGCTAGTGTTTTGCATTGCAATGCTTCTATGGATAAGTTGGCCATGTATGCCAAATGAGTCTCTTTCTCCTGCAACTACCTCCTTAGTAATTCATTCTCATTCTCAAGGTGGCTTCTTGTAATGGCTTCTCTGTCACTGATAGCACTTAATTCCCTGCCCATTTCTCTGAGTTTGTCTTCCATGTGGACAATATCCTCAACTCCTTTATACTTGTCTATATGCATCCACCTATGTGTTCTCACTTTCTCTTTTTCCAATTTGAAAAACAATGGAATTGCAAATTTCTGTGGGATTACCTTGCTGCCCTCTAGTAGTCTGTAATAGGAGTCAAGATTAGGCTGGGGGTTAGGTTCTTGTAGCTCTTATGATTCCTCTTTCACCTCTAGATGTCCTCCTATATTTTCCTCAAGTTTTTGTGTCTCCTGTAGTTTGGACAGTGTCTCCTATAGGACTATTTTAGCCTCCTCTAGGTCTTGTTGGGGTCCTGTAGAATTTCCTTTCCCTTCCATGTAGAAGATCTTGTAGTCCTTCTTTCATAGGTTATGGGTGCCTTGGAAGGAGATTATTTTACCTTAGTAGATGGTGAATCTTCAATGTTAATGGGAGTCTTTGATGAGGGCTGAGGTTTTCCTGTTTTAATTCTAGTACTCTTCCTTGCCCTGAAATAGATGGAGGTTTTTCTTTTCCGCTTCTACTTCTGATTGACCGGTGTATTGAGGGTAGTGAGGGAGGTTGCTACTTCTCTTTCCAAATTTTTATAGAACTCTTCTATTTTCTCTTCCCTCTCTGCCTCCTTTTCTCCCTCTTTTGTTTCTTTTTCCTCCTCCTCCTCTGTCTCTTTTTCTACCTCCTGTTCTGTCTCTTCAACTCTCCCCTCCTCTATTTCTTTTCTTTCCTCCTTCCTCTCTTGCTTTGCTATTTCACCATTGGCTTCATCTTCTCCTCCTTGTTGTTCTCCCTCCTCACTAACACCAAGACTGACATCATAGGTTAATGCCTTGATGTCATCCTCAGTTGTCATATCTCTGAAAACTTCCCATGCTATAGGGATTGTAAGGGTATGGAGGGCTTCTTCTACTAGGATCTTTATTAGGCCATGGTGAGCTAGCTACAGTAAATTTCCTTCTTGTAACTTGGTGCTAGAGTCAATGAGGGACTGAAGGAGAATGTAAGGGATATTGAGATTTTGATGTGTTGGGGTATCCATGCCATATTTCAATTCTTGGAGGATTCTGAAATGATATCCATAAAGAATGTTATGCCTGCCCTCACGAAAATTTTATTTGATCACTTGGTAGCTAACCTCATCCAAGGGACATGGTACACTATCCCTCCTAATTCCATTTTTGTCTTCAACAGGGGTTTCATTATTTTGGAAAAATTTCCTCTTGGCAGCTTGACCAATTATTTTCTCATCTTTACTCCAAGGCAGCCCAATATGAAGGGTAGTGACCCTACTGATGAATTCAAGGGTTATTTCAATGGAGAGGCCTATAATGGTTACAGTAGCATGAGTTTTTGTGTGAGAGACTAGAGAGAGAGAAAATTCATGTGCAATTTAATCATCAAAACCCTCTAAACTTCTCAAAGAAATTCATCCAGTCTGCCCTTGTAAATATTTCCATCACTTGAGGATGTGCATGGAGTCTAGTGGAGTTAGTGGGCTCTTTTCTCATAAACCCCCCTATCATACTAAATGTACTTATTTTGAAAAACTAGATATGGAGGTGGAGACAAAGAATTTTGAGTGAAATAGAAAAACAAAGGGGATTGTGTTTCTTTTTGTGAAACAGATTAAATTTATTTATTTTTTTTATTTTTTTTTAATGTATTTCTATCCTCTTAAAGACTCATTTTATCTTCAATTTGAGACCAAATATTTCATATTTTGATATTCAATAGAGGGCATTCATGAACCCTACCTCTTCGGACCAAAATTCATGCCAAAAATCACATCTCCTCCCCTCAAAATGACTCACTACCCCTTCTGTAGAAGCCTGGTGTCCCTCCTGTAGATTTCTTGTAGGTGCTCCTGTAGAAAATGCCGAGAGAAAAAATATCGAGGAAATTGATGAAGGATGGTGGATACGAGGCTATGGGGGAATAAGAAGACTATTGTGTGGGTAAGTTATGAGGAGAAACGGAAGAAAAGGTGGTGAGAATGCGTGGGGAGGAGTGCTCATTACCTTTTATGGTTGTTTTCAATTATGAGTGCTGAGCTGGCAAGGTGTACGTTGCCTAGAATAGGACCGTTGGTCCCCACCTACTTGGTAATCATGACCCCCCTCGTAATCATCCCTTCATTACTACATTAGTGTTAACTCTTCCTCCCACTCCTTTTCCTTCACATCTTTTACTTGAGTTGACTATGCGCACGTGTGGGTGATATCTCGATTAAGTGGAATCAACTAAATGAAGGTGGCCAAGTTAACTGGCCACCTTTCCCTCTTTCAATTTCAACCATTTCGTTGCCTTCATATGATTACTAATTACATATATGTAGATAGAGGAGTGACTTAGCTACTTACTTGTAATCCAAGTGTGTTTACCACCATCGACTATAAGGTGTTGTGTCTTTCTCTACTACATGCCTTCATTTTCCTTCATGCATGTTTTCTCTGCTTGCTGATGTGTTGTTTTGTGTTTTTGTAAGTTCTTCTTTTGCTGGAGCTGAGCTGCATGTGCCTTTTCAACCTTCAGATGTGATATTCCTTGCTGTTGGTGCTGGACTTCTATGGGATTAGTTGCTACAGGAATTCCTACAAGATCTCTTGTAGTTGCTTCTCCCCTTGAAACTTCAGCTATTTCCCTATGCTTGTAGCTCGAGAATGATGCCAGAGGTGGAGATGAATGATGGAGGGATAGTAGGTAAGCTTCAGGTAAAGTTAATGGTGCCTTTTCCTCCTTTTATTTTTGTTTTTTTTTCAAAACTGAAAAACTGTTTTTCTGTGTTTTTTATTGGAAAGGAAAAAAACGATAATGATGCTTGGAGTATGATGCAAGCTTGGAAATGATGGCAAGGAGGTTTGAAGATGGTAATAGGTATTATAGGTTCCTCGTGAAGCTTTTATGTCCCTCAAACTGCCTCTTGTAGACACTTTTGACTCTCTGTAATTCCTACAAGAGCCTCTTGTAGAAAAAATAGAGCCTCCTATAGAAAACACAATTTTGGAAGAAGAGGTACAGTGGGGTGAAAGAGATACCAAAAATGATGGAGGAAGGTGTTGAGAAGATGAGATGGATGTTGGTATGAATGTTAGGGTCTCCTTGGAACCTTTTTCCTCTCCTTGTAGTCCTCCTGCAAACCAGCAATGCAATAAAAATTATTTTTTCTTTCTCTTTTTTTTTTTTTTGAAAACAACTGGGGCACCTCAGAGAGGTTTTCACCTTAATTGCCTACCCTAGGTGCCTCCAAGGGAGGTTTTCACCTAGGGATCTTATTCTTTTCCCTTTTTTTTGACATCAATGGGCCACCTCAGAAGACATTTTCAACCCAATGATGGGACTCAAGCGCCTCATGGAGGTTTTCACTTGAGTCCTTATTTTTTTCCCTTTTTTCTTCAGTGAGTGGGTGAAGTGGAAGATAAGACATGCTCCACTACCATCACTGTTTTATTCAAATCTTCAATTAACTCTCACTTGGAGAGGGTTTTCTTGTAGACTTTCAATCGATGTCCATTGACAAGCATGGAGATGGCTTCATCATCAATGGTTCTGATTATAAATGAACCATTGTCATTGCATTTCTCCATAGTGTAGGGCCCCAGCCATCTGGTCCTCAGCTTGCCTTTGAAATCCTTGTAGCTTGAATCATACAGTAGTGCCCAATCTCCCTCTTGGAATTGCTTCTCCCTGATATTTATGTCATGCCATATCTTTCTCTGAAATTGAACTACCTTTGTATGGAGAAGGGCTTGCAATTTGTATTCATCCAATCCATTGAGCTGAAGTAATCTCTCCTTTTGTGCATGGCTGAGGTTTAGGTTCAGCTGAGCTACCATCCTTAGGGCATTGAATTCAAACTCTATTGAAAGCCAAGGCTTCTTCATATAGACCAGTTCATAGGGTGTGAATCCAGTGGTGGTCTTCCATGTTGTGTTGTAGGTCCAAGTAGCCTCACCTAATATGTTTGCGCAATCTTTTCTGTTGCTTCTCACTACCTTGGTTAGGATCCCTTCCAATGCTTTATTAGTGACCTCCAGTTGCTCATTCGCTCATGGATGGTAAGGGGTGGAAGTCATGTGCTTGATCTTATGATGTGTGAGCAAGTATTCAATCAAGTTGGAAGTGAACTGATTCCCTTGGTCTGTGACCAACTCTCTCAGATACTCAAACTTGTAGAATATGTTTTCCCTCAAAAACTCAACTACTTTTTCCTCCGTTGGTGCTTTGATTGCTTTTGTCTCTGCCCACTTTGTCAGGTAGTCAATGCGCATAATGATGTACTGCTTCTACTTTGAATGGGGGTTGATAGGCCCTTCAAAGTCCATGCCCCACTTCTTAAATGGGTCAAAGGTCACTTGAGGTTGCATGGGAATTTCATCCTTTGGAGTGGGTTTCCCCATCCTCTGACATTGATGAAATTGGCTCGTGTATCTCCTCACATCCTGATGAAGAGTGGGCCAATAGTAGCCTGCTTACAATATCTTGAAGGCGGTTCTTTTTGCTGCAAAATGACCTCCACAAGGCCCGTCATGACAAGTCAGGAGGATGTTAAAGACTTCCTCCTCCCTGACACATCTTCTCAAGATTTGATCCGGGCCAAGTTTGAAGAGATTACCTCCAATCCAGGTGAAAGGCGCGCTTTTCCTTACTATCTTGCTCTTCCCTTTTGAGGATAGGTATGGTGGGAACTATATTGAAACCAAGTAGTTTTCTATATTAACAAACCATGGAGAGAGTACTGATATAGCAAATAGGTGTTCGTCTGGCATTTGGTCATCCACCATTCCTTCTTCACCTATAGGAGAATTTATTCTAGATAAAAAGTCAGCAACAACATTCTCTTTACTAGGCTTATCAATAATGGTCAGATCAAACTGTTGCAGTAAAAGAAACCATCTAATAATGTAAGCATTTACATCTAGTTTGATCATTAAATATCTAATTGTAGCATGATCAGTGTGCACAAAGGTTTTATAGCATGTGGTATAATGTCTGAATTTGTTTAAGGAATGCATGACATCTAGGAGTTCCTTCTCACTCACTGTATAATTTAACTCTGTCTTTGACAAGATTTTTCTTATAAAGTATATGGCATAAGGGAACTTTTCATCAATTTGTCCTAAGGCTGCTCCTATTCCTTTGTTCAAGGCATCTCTGTGAATGTGAAAGGGTAGGGCCTAGTTTGGGCCTTTGAGAATTCGGGCAGTCACTAGCTTGCTCTTCAAGGTATCTAGGGCTTCTTAACAATTTTCCGACCATATGAACTCAACATCTTTGCCTAGGAGGCCAAACAAAGGAGAGGATAACTTGCTAAAGTCTTTAATTAATCTCTTGTAATATCCAACTAAGCGTAGGAAGGTTCTAACATCTCTCACCTTTTGAGGAGGTGGGACCCTTTGGATGATGACAATTTTGTTGGGGTTCACCTGTAGTCCTTTTTGAGATATTGCATGACCTAGCACGGTCCCTTCAGTCATTAAAAATTCACATTTTTCCAGACTAAGGGACAGGTTCATCTTAATACACTTATCTAGAACTTTTCCTAGGTTAGATAAAGCTTCCTGAAAGTCAAAGCCATAAGGAGTAAAATCATCCATGTATTTTTCTAATGCATCATGAGCCAATTCAGAAAATATACTTAATACCACTCTTTGGAAAGTGGCTGGAGCATTGCACAAACCAAAAGGAAGGACTTGGTATGCAAAGGTACCCCAAGGACAATGAAGGTGGTCTTATCTTGATCTTTCGGGCTGATTTGAATCAGATTGTACTTTCTAAACCCATCTAGGAAGGAGAAAAGGTTTTTCCCTGCCAGACTGTCTACCACTTGATCTATGAAAGGTAAAGGAAAATGGTCCTTTTAAGTGGCTTTGTTCAATTCCCGATAGTCGACATAGATTCTCCACTTACCATTTTTCATTGGAACTAGCACCAAAGGAGAGAACCATTCACTATCAGAGAGGGGTTAGATGAATCCTGCATCAAACAATTTATGCAGTTCTTCCTTAATAATATCTTTAAGTGCTAGGTCCATCCTCCTTTGAGGTTGCTTGACTTTCTTGCAATATTTTTTGATGTATATATGATGAGTACATACTGAAGGGTGCACTCCCTTCATCTACTTATAACTCCAGGTGAAGGCATCTAGATGTTTTCTTAGTATGTTGCATAGCTCCTTCTCTTGGGAAGTAGATAGGGTTGGATTGATTTTCAATGTTCTTTCTAGGCCAAACTCTATATTTTTAACATGGAGGGAAGTAGGGCCAACCACATAGAGATTAGTTGAGGGGTTGTTTTTGGTTTCTCTTACTATGTCTTCTAATGGTGATACACTGGGAGGTGGAATTTAAATCAAACTTTCAATCATATCATCCTCATCTTGCGTTTCCCCCCCATGGAGATTTCTAATGTACAAAGTGGTGCATAATAAACTTCATCCTCATCCTCCTCCTCCAACCAAAGAGGTAGACCATGTTCTAACAAGGGTTGGGTAGGAGGATATAGAATTAACTACTTAGACACGTGCCCGTTCTTTATGGTCATGTTCCCAGCTCGACAGCTAATGTAGGCATCGGTTGTAGCCAACTAGGATCTTCCTAGAATGAGAGGATACCTAGTGGCTTTGCCTTTAGTTGGGGAACCAAAAAATCAATAAGGTACTCCCAAGAATCAATGGAGACCATCACATCTTCCACAATCCCCTCAGCGGTCACTGTGGAGCGGTCTACTAGCTGCAACACTGTTGTGGTCTTCCTTAAGGAGCCTTGGAGGTTAAGTTTGAGAATTGGGTCCTTTTTCATCACATTAATGGCAACTCCCAGATCAATCAAGGTATGTGGGACCATTGTTCCATTGATGTGGACATCAACTACTAGGCTTCTAGGGTCCAAATATTTTGGACAGATTATCTTCCACAACATCAGGTTGGGCAGTTGTCCTATGAAATTGATGGTTGGGGCATCTCTCTTATGCCTTCCTGCATGCCTAAAGAACTTATCTTAAATCAACCTATTGTAGATAGGCACATATTTAATGGCTTGGAGAAGTGGTATCTTCACACATAAATGTTTCAATTCTCCCAAGAGTTCAGTCTCTTATGGGGTAGGCTGGAGTGTCATAGATAGTCTCTCAGGAAAGGGTGGATTTTCTTTAGGTTCGCTTTCCTCTTTATCTTCCTCAACCTCCCTGGATGGAGGCTAGCTATCTGGGAGAACTTTCCCAGATCATAAGTTAATTTCTTGAATCTCCACAGCATAAGTTGTTGGAAATAATACTGAGAGGGGGGGTGAATTAGTATTATCCCGTCAAATATTCCTTTTCTAAAACCAAATTGTATAAGCTACTTCAGTTAATTAAAACCACGTATATACGCAACTGTTGAGAAGGAAACCCACGTATACAAAGCAAACCTTTAATTTACTTTAACTTCCTGATGATGATTGTTAATCTGTGATGCAGAATCAAATAACCAGTAACCAGAGATAGTAAAACAGAGCAGAAAGACAATCACACACAAGAACAAAAGATATAAGGTGGAAACCCAATGTGGGTGAAAACCACCTGTTGCAATTTGTCTCTATCTTTCTCTAGTTAGAAACTTCTGTTTACAATGTACTAGTGCAGTCCTTTACCAGTATGCAGGCTGCAACCTGCAGAGAGCTACAACTCTCTCTCATTTTCCAGCTTCCCCTGGAAGGGAGCAACAACCCCCTTTAGCTCTTGTACTAGCCAAGATACTAGTACATAGGTGCTGGCCTACAGAAGGCTACAACCTTCTCTTTCTTCCAGGGACCACGTTCCATAAATTTTCAGACTGGATCCATGAGCATCAATCAACCAATAAGAATTTCTCCATCAACCAATCACCTTTCACCAATCATATCTGAATCAAGTAGATATCTCTCTGACAGTTGTACCCAAAACACAGTACCAGAAACCACACACCAAAACAGAACCCAGCACACAGCAGCAATGAACAGAAGTAGCAAGATCACAGTTTAAAGCATATATGCTACTTTATAGCCTGAAACATGCATGCATACGCATCTGCATATGAAACAACCTGCGTATACGCGTTATGACTTCACTGAACCTGCGTGTATACGCGCCTTCTCTTAACTGAACCTGCGTAAAGATCTATAAAGGATAATTCACTCCTTCAGATATTCAATCACTAATTAACCCATATTATCAGACTTATAGATCAAGCAAGTGCCACATCTAGCAGATCAAAATAATTTAAAGATACTATCATTCAAGCTTAAAGATTATGACCCATGAATAGAACTTATCCTTTCTTTTGCGCTAAGGTTCCTCCTTCATTCAGATCCAGATCTGCATCGCAACCCATTTACCAGCACTTTATCAGATATTCAATAATAATGTCGATGGTCCTTTGCCACATGATCTCCTTCCTCTTTTATAGTCTTAGGCCTTCCTCAATACCATGGTCCAAAACCATAACATTTCAATACCATGAACCCAAAACTAGGGATCAACGCATCTGACGAGACGCCATGGTCCAAAACATAGGTTCAATTCCCAAGAACTAACTACCATGGACCAAAATTATGATCCCCAACATATACGCGCTTTTGTAATGAATAACCCACGTGTATACGCTCCTTCGTCTAGATGAACCTGCGTATATGTCATTTTCTTCTTTCTGAGTGCGTAAACTAAGATCTGTTACCAAAGGGAGTTGCCGTCAAGGACAACACCTGTGCCATAGCTCCAAACCTGTGCCATAATGCCAACAATCTCCCCCTTTGGACTTGATGGCAACACCAAGATCTCTCCCCCTTTGTCATCAAGGGCAAAGGGTTGTACTCCCCCTGAGTACATGCTGAAATTTATGTTCTGCTGAGCTTACCATGCTCCCCCTGAAGGCAAGATCTGCAAAAAAATGTTCTTCAAGAAGAACCAAGACTTATACATCATACAAGACCTTCCTATCACCAAAAGATTCACTAGATACATCTATCACCCAACCAAGTGGGGATCATCTACCCAACCAAGTGGGAATACATCAGAATATTACATATGATGACCAAATATAGTACATCTTCATCCCAGGCATAGTGGGGAAACCAATATAGGTCGTTACATGACCTTGACACTATAAAAGAAAAAGATACATGACATAGAGATGAAATATTTAAACAACAAGACTTATGAAAGTCATCAACACTGATAGCAACAACAACTATCAATCACCATTCAGATCAGCTACCAAGATTTCCTTCTGTTCTCCCTCTGCCTCTGTTCCACTTGAAATCAACAACAGCTACGAACCAGAATCAAAAGCTTCTAAGATAATGCCAACAATGCATTCTTAGAAGATTATCTACTCCCCCTGAACCTGTGCCGGATGGTCTCTGTCAGACCCACATCAGAATATCTTCAACCAGAGTCTGCTCCTTCTGATATCCATCAAACCTCGATATACACAACTTTCTCTGCACAAACCAGCGTATGTACGCGGATCCTCCTCATCCAACACGCGTACACCATTTTTCTCTGAAACAGACAAGATTTAACAGCAAGATGATACATCAACTACTCCCAGCTTCTGTCTGAGATATTCAAAATTTTCCCTGGGCAGTGGTTTGGTGAGAATATTAGCTACTTTTTCCTTAGAAGGAACATACTCCAATTTAACCTTTTGTTCCAACACTTGTTCCCGGAGAAAGTGATACTTGATCGGTATATGCTTGGTCTTTGAATGCATGACTAGGTTCTTTGAAATGCTGATTGGACTTGTATTATCACATAAGATGGAGATAGGTGGTGTGCAAGTGAATTGAAAATCCTGCAAAGTCTACATCATCCATAGAAGTTGGGTGCAACAAGATGCAGCAGCCACATATTCTGCTTTAGCTGTAGATAAAGCAATCGAACTCTGTTTCTTGCTGAACCAAGATACTAATCTGGAACCCATAAAGAATGCACCACCACTTTTCCTGTCATCCATGCTTCCAGCCCAATCTGCATCTGTATAAGCATGAAGTGTGAGATCTGTATCTCTAGGATACCATAATCCATAGTTTTGAGTTCCATGAAGATATTTGAAAATTCTCTTCACTGTCTGAAGATGAGTTTCCATTGGATTTGCCGAAATCTTCCAACTATTCCCACTGCATGCATGATGTTTGGTTGGGTACCTGTCAAATAAAGTAGACTTCCAATCATAGATCTATAGGTTGGCTGATGTACTGCAGCTGATTCATCATTTGTACTAAGACTGCAACTTGTAACCATGGGGGTACATACTAGTTTTGCATCTTCCATGCCATACTTCTTTAGAATCTTCTTGAGGTACTTGGTTTGAGACAAGAAGATACCGCCTTCATTCTGTTGGATTTGCAATCCAAGAAAGTATGTCAGTTCTCCAAGCAAAGACATTTCGAATTCTTTCTGCATCACCAAGGCAAAGCTTTGACTCATAGCTTCTTCATTTCTGCCAAAGATAATGTCATCTACATACAAAACAAGTATTAGCAATTTGTTATTTTCTATTTTCATATAAAGATTGCTATCTGTTGATCCTTTTGAAAAGCCTTGTTGATGAAGATACTTGTCCAGACGATAGTACCGAGCTCTTGGAGCCTGTTTAACACCATAGAGAGCCTTTTTTAGTCTGCATACAAGATTTGGATCATTCCCAAGGATGAAACCATCTGGTTTCTCAATGTACACTTCTTCTTCTAAGTCCCCATTCAGAAAGGCTAATTTCACATCCATTTGAAAAACTTTGAACTTTTGAAAACTCGAGAGAGCAAGGAACATTCGGATGGCCTCAAGTCTAGCAACAGGAGCAAAAGTTTCTTCAAAGTCTATCCCTTCTTGTTGAGAATACCCTTTAGAAACAAGTCTAGCTTTGTTTCTAATAACTTCCCCATTCTCATTCAACTTGTTCTTGAAGATCCATTTTGTCCCTATGACATTATTATCTTTTGCTCTAGGAACCAACTCCCAAGTGTTTTTCTTTTCAATCTGCTCAAGTTCTTCATCCATTGCCTTGACCCAACATTCATCTTTGCATGACTCTTTTACATTTTGTGGCTCAGTGGAGGAGAGCAATGCCAAGTAGCTTGAGGCTTCTGTAATTGTTCTTCTAGTTTGAACACATGTTTCCTTCTGCACCAAAATCTGTGATTCTGGATGATTCTTTTGAACATACCTAGAAGGAGTATTTTCTTTTATCCTTATCTGTTCCTCTGGCTCCTCATGAGTTTCTTCTTCATGGGTCTCTTCTTCATCATTGGTCTGATTTGGAGAGTAGTCTTCATATTCTTCGATATCTTCATGATTTACTTGCTTAGGGATGTATCCTTTTTCATCAACCACTACATCAATGCTGTCAACAATTCTTCCAAGTCTTTTATTATAACACTTATATGCTTTGTTGTA